>JAOTRQ010000005.1:980617-993032 GCA_028565875.1 Hoplisoma paleatum | reverse complement strand
TTCACTTTTTAAATGGAATTACTGAAATAAATCTACTTTTTCATAATATTCTAATTTTATGACCAGCACCTGTATGTGCTGTTTTGTATCAAAATGCTCTACAGAGATGGTGTAAAAAATTGTGCAAGGTTTAGTTTTAAATGGTGAGGAATTCAATCTATACATTTAACACAGTTGACAGAAGTGCTCCAAGAATGGAGTTTAGTGTTTAAACGATTGAGGAAAAACTAAAAGGTGCAGGGTGCTACCTGCTCACAGTGTAGGTACACAACCAGATCACTATTGGCAGAACAATGTGAACTGAACAGCAGGAGGAAATAAATGTTTTAGCTCTATCTTACTAGAACTTTTATTTTTTATGGCAGCATTACACAAGTATTATTAAAGAAAGCTGTTAGTTATCTCTGGAAAGCTGGAGGAAGGTGACACTAGTTTAATTGCAGGGCCTGTTCTCCCTCTCGTACATGGAGCTAATACAAGCTGACAGTGATGAATGGGGTTTCAACAGTCATTGAATTTAGATGATGCACTGGTGCGCTTATGCATGTGAGTATTAGGGTCATTTTGCTTTTGAACCCACTTTAATCTGCAAACACAGCGCCTTCCTTCTCTCAGTGACCCATTTCAGTTAATCAAATTCAGTCGACAAGCCTTGATTAAAAATTGTACCAAAAAGGAAACCTATTTCCATTGAAAACGTGGAACTTTGATCACATTTAAGAATAGTGGGCACCATTTTAACTACTTCTTTAAATACTACGACATTTTACGTAATGTGACCAAAACAATATAGGCTTCCCTTTCTGCAGTGTTGCAGAAGCAGAGCCACATGGGTAGATGTATACTTGTATAGTAACCAGAGGGATATAGATTCAAGCCCTATCACCATTTAACACATTTAGAATGAAATGCATACAACACACGAAATCATAACATCAAACAAAAGTTTGGTCAACAATCCACTGTAGCAATGTCTAATGGGAGCTATAGGATTCACAATAAACAATTTACATGTTGTCTCTTATTATTAGGATAAACTGATATCCAAGTGACCTGCTTTGGAAATGTAGTTAAGAACACTTGCCACATAAAATTTCTGAATATTTTTATAAAATCCACTTCATGAATTTTTAAAAGTGAAGTTTAATAAGTATAATTAAAATTACTTCAAACTTTCATCTCTGAAGGTAATTCAATTTAAAATGTCCAATTTTATATGAAACATAATTGTGTTAAGATGATCAAATGTGAAAGCAGCTAAAAACTGTCCCTTAATTACTATACTAAGCCAGAACTAAAGGATGTATCCACTGAACTAAGAGTCTCATACAACTAGCAATGCTATCCAGAAGTGCTTGGCAGGAAGATAAATTAAATAAAAGGAAAAAAAGAAACCAGATGTCAGATTCCAAATCTTTTATGCCCAGCCTTTTGTGGCCGTCCTCTTCAGCTCAAGAAAAAAAAGCCTATTATGCCTAGTCCCAAAGCCTATTTTTCTTTAGTGCCATGGCACCGGGCAAATAGGAGTGAAGACCCCCCTCCTCTCCATTTCGGAGTGCTCCGGTACCATTTTCTGTGAAAGAATCAATATGCTAAATGTGCATACTCCTTGTGCCAGCCACCTGTAGTGCCATTTCTTTTAGGCTTTGCAGTCAGCGTGGTCAGACTTGACCGTTACATTCAACTTTGTGCAAAATAGAAGAAAGAAACAGAAAAGAATAGATTCAATACTTCTAGACAGGCTTGCTTGGTAACCCCTAGCAGCCCCCTTTCTGAATTAATCCAGCTTGGGGGAGGCAGCTGCTGTACTGATGTAGCAGACACCTGGTAAAACACTGCTCATCAAATAAGAAATAAAAAAACTTTTCATGCCAAGCCCACTAAAGAGTCAGGGGAGGAAACTGTTGGTCTGTGTGGACACAAAGTTCAAAATTAAACTAGAGGTGGGGGTGTTTCAAATATGTTAGGTGATTAGCTGTGGCACCACCTGGCAAGCTTGCCCATTTTCAAATATGAAGAGCACATTTGCATGAGGCAGCAGATGCCACATTTGAAAAAGAAAAAAACTAAGGGCATCTGACAACTGAATTGCCTTTCATGCGTTCAGTGGCGTCCTGCAAGATCTGCATGCGATTTGGACCCCTCGCAGATGTGGCTATAGTTAATCTATACTTAGCAGATGGGAGGAGAACAAGGAGGGGGAGGCAGCATCAACATACTAGTCATTGTGCCTGAAACTGACCCCATTCAGGGTCATTTGGCATGTGACACCACTCGAGGCGGAGCTAAATGGCCCAGTGGAATCAAGCACACAAGGGCCATAAAAATGCCAGCCCTCTATTCCCCTGAGGTAGGGAGGTGCACATTGGCCTCTTGACACACACTGGCAAGCTTGAGAGGGGAGACAAAGGGAGAGGGCCACTCTAAATGCGTTGCAGAGGACAGAGGAAAAGTTTGCGCACCAAGAATAGGACAAGGAGTGATGGGTGGGTCCCCATTTTGGTGAAGCCTGAAAGAGGGGGCTCCCAGATGGTAGACGAAGACTTCTGCCATGACTGGTTTGGGACGGCTTGCATCTCACCCACTAGTCATCAATCAGCTGTGACCCCACATTGCCAGTTTGAACCATAAGCCTCAGAATATCAGAAATATGTCACTGGCAAAAAATTGAACTTTTGGGTGAAAAAATGCTGGCAGTGCAGTTCCCACAAGCAACATGCATACAGTTTAAGAATCTCAAAGTATGTACAAGTAAGTACAAGTCTAATGTTGTTTAGCTATAGTGCCTTGTCCATTCCTAGTTTCTCTCATCACTCCTAATCAGATCGTACCAGTTAATGGAACCTAGTATAATTCCAGGGCATTTCCTGTCTGCAAACACATGAAAGTTTTGATCAGCTTAAAAAAACACCATAAAATACCAATATTGCAAACTCTGAGGTTAGAAGTGACGAGGTGCTGCCGATTTAAAATACACAGCAGCTTTTTTTAAAAATATCAAATAAAAACGTAGGAAGAAGGAACAAGACACCAACTATTTGATCAAAATTTTATTAACTTTAAAATGACATCTCTGTACATTCAGACTAAAGAACACAGATAGGATCTCCATCGTTTTGTATTCACATAATTATTGTGCTCCATTTAGTCCCTCTCTGTATCTTGTGAGAAACAAACAAAACCAAGGTGTTGTCGCCAATCTATGTTCAAGGGTAAAAACACATTGAATTAGATTAATATTTGCTGCAATACATTTAAGGTACACATGTTCAGACCGACAGATATAGCAGATGAGTACGCTCCCTCCAAATGGTAAACAAGCCAGAAAGTGAGCCAAAAAACTACGTTTGTGTTAAGATAGTTATTATGCTGGATGCTTTTCCAGGTGCTACTATTTATTTATTATGACTTTGGGTGAAGTGGAAAAAAATCCAGTAAAGATAAAATACTTTGAGAAGGATTTAAGACTTTCAGTTCGTTAAGCTGTGCATTTAAAGACCAACAAAAGTTTACAAAAATTGACACCAAGCACTGGTTAATTAAAAAGCCGTAAGCAGCAAAGTTTCTAGAGTCTAGAAAGTTGCAAAGCTGGCCAGACATTAGTTTGGTAAACTGGGTCAACATTTAACAACGAGAAAAAGAAAAATGTATACAACATACAATACTACAAAGTTAATAATACAAAGTTCAGTGGTAGCTCAAACGGCTCCATATTATTATTATAGCAGCAAATGGAGAATTAGAAGAAGGAAGAAGAAGAAAAACACGCCTTCCATATTAAATTACACTTGCTGTCTGCAAGTGCTTAATGCTTTAACTGTTTATATGTAAAAACATGTTCACGCTTACAAAGTTTTGGTCTCATTGAAAATTGAAAGCAAACAAAAATCCACTATGAGTTTTGAAGCATAGATTGCATGACAACACCTATTCTAAAAAAAATGTTAACATTCTTTTGAAAAGAACTTACTTTAAAAAGTCCCATAGAGAGGCGTACACATGAATCCGAAAATAATGAAAATCAGGGAACATGCATGATTTTACGCAGAAAAACAAAACCAGTCCAGAGCAAATAGGAACTTATTTAAACCAGTACATTACTCACACAATATAGTTTTTTTCCTCATTTTAATCAATAAAAAGGGTTACTCACAAAAAGAGGCCTTTCATAAAAGAATAAAAAATAAATACATTCATTCATCAATGACAATCGACATCATATATAAAAAAGAACACCGTCAAGAAGTGTTTGCACCAGTGAAGATTGGAGAGGCAAGTCAGACAAAGTTTAAAAAAAACTGTAAAAAATGTTAATGGTTTGAGGTAAATTATATTTGTGTAGCTTCTATTTCTTCAAAAACATAAGCAAACATGACTAAATACATACAGACCTCTAAAACACAGAACACAGGCCAATTAATGAATGAGACCTTCAAAAGAAACCTAGCAGCCAAAACAGGACATACAATGAACATTTAAATTATACAGATATTTCACAAAAGTTAGACACATTGAACAATAACTTGGGCTTAAAACAAAGAAGAATCTGACAAATAATCATGCTTAAACCAACCTCTCCTCTCCTGAAGTCAGATACTGTAAGTTTATATGTAAACAGCATATCCTGTCCACCATTTGTGTGTGCTTTGGTTTAGAAAATAGTCTGAAAATTTGGGTATGAGCTAAAGCGTCTTTTTAAACACATTACTATTTTGATCTAAAAATTTAAAAGTAAAACATTCTTTTGCATTTTCTTTTTCTGTACATCTTTAAAGTGACATATCTAAATCTATTTTGTAGGAAACTAGTGTTTTGGTGTGTCCCCCCTTCACTAAAATAGAAACGAACACAGTATTGACAGTCATACAAATGCAGTTGAATATTCCACACTTTAAAATATGTAGAACAATCCCTGAAGTTTAAATACAAATATTGTCACAGTTTGAAATTTTACAGAACTTTTTCTGCAGGCAGTACTGCTCTACATGGATGCTGAACTGGTTAAGTGCTGATATGTACAATGGCAACATTTTTTTCTGGAATCCTGTTAGTAAGAAAGCATCAAGGGGTAGACCTAAATAAAATTCCTGAGTATTTACGGGTATGTTCACATTAATTTAGCTTTTTTAATTTAGTGGTTTATACAAAGTAAGAACCTCATCAACCCCACTGACCCCCAACAACTGAAAAAAATCATAAACTCTCATATTACATGTACCAATATTATAAACACACAGATCAATGCTAGAAATAAGCTACAAACCAAATAATTTGCAGTGCTAGCGGAAATAATTAAAAAAACAGTAAGGCATCCAGTGTAGAAAAAAGATTCCAGGAAAAAAATTGTACATTTAACAGTACATTAGCTGCACGTTATGGGGGAAGAACCAGAACAGAAAATCTAAAGGGAATGTTATTAAGTTTTGCACTGATCAAACTAAGAATTACAAATGGAAAGGAGTACACTGGAATTGGCTGTAAACCAAGGAATTGATCATTAATAAACTTCTGCTAGTGAACAAATTCTAATAGCGATTTACAACTATATGGAAACATTAAGATAATTCAATTTACATCATTTCAGTAAAATGTATACAAAACTTTTTAGGAGCTACTCATCAAGAAATCAGCGTAGCTCAAAAGGTTTTAACTGACCTTATATGCAAACCAGTGTATCGATTCCTCCAAGAATGACCTAATATGGAAATTTAACAAAATAATATTTTTAACGTATTTTCTTTCTTGGTCTAATAAAATAAATTAGTAATTCTCAAAGTCCTTACAGGGTGGGGTGGGTGTTGTGGTTCAGCTATGTTAATCATTGCTTTCACAAGGAAATAAAATATATAATACTTCTCTTTTGCAATGTTATTTTACATATTATTCTAAACTTTGGTTGGGATATTCCACAGAAAATCAATTCTTCATTGCTAATTATTTCTTTGGATTAAAAGACAAAATAAAGTACTTTAAATAAATGAAATAATGTCCCAATATTTGTATGCAAAACAAACCTTTGTTGAAAGATGGGCAGGTTAAAACCCTTTGGGAAGATGGAACAATGACACATATTCAGACCCTCCATTTGTCATTCATGTATTGTTCTTATGCATTAAGAGGTAGCAGTGTAAACAAGACTACAGAATAGACTTGTCCCTTCAGTACAAAGAAAACTAGAATGAATACTGTACTAATGATATAGACCAAATGTAAAGTGAAAATAAAACAAACCCCACAAATCTATTTTTAACCCTTTCATTCCCCCCCCCCCCCCCCCCAAAAAAAAAAAAGCATTCAAAAAAGCATAAGTCATTAACAAGTACCTATCATTTTGGCTTACCCCAATATATTATTTAAGTAAACAATCTTTTAAATATATTCAGAAGCACTCATAAACTGAGGTGCAGAAAACCAACAGAACAAACTAGAATACAACCACCCATGTCTTTAGGTAAGAGACAACCTGTATGTAATTTGATAATTACATTTTCAACAAAATGAAAAGCTTTGGTCAAACCTGTCCCATGTTGAGACTAAAACAGCTATTGCACCCCGGTACAGAGTAGAAAACTTTGATTTACCTTCAGTTAGAGTAGTGGTTATGAACTATTGTATATTATTTTACTTCCAGATGCACCAATGATACAAGCACTGGACAAAGTTTTCTGATCCGAAACAAATAACATTGGAGATCAACATTTTTTAGAAGTGAATATCAAACTACTTCTGAGGTAAAAGCATATCGGTAAAATAAGCAAAATCGTTTTAATAACTCTTTGGTCTACTATTAGAACTACCAACATTCTGTTTCTAATCCATTTTTGGGACAAATATCTAGAGGAAGTAAACTAGAACATAAAACCAATGCATAGTATGTTCTGGAGTGGTGTTCTGAAAGAGTCTTAAAGTACTCTAATCATACATTTACAGCATTACGGGAAATATTATAGAATCCTACTACTTGTCTGAAAAGGTACATTGTTCCACAGTTGGAAACAGTTCGAAACTGCAACTCTAGTAACTCTGATCAAATTTGAACCCTTATTTGAATCACCCTCTCATAGCCACCATCATCACAGAAAAGAGATGGAAATCTTTTTTGCTTAAAGTTTTGGTCCATACGTCTTTGGCTTATGATGGGGAGGTATGCATTCGCAAGTGGCTAATGAGGTTGCGCTGCTGGGTAAACTTGCCTCCACAAAGTTGACATTCATACGGCTTCTCCCCAGAGTGGACACGCATGTGCTCTGTAAGTCTGTATTGACGAGTAAAGCGCATGCCACACTCCTCGCAAGCAAATGGCTTTAAGCCTAAATGGCTACGCATATGTCGTGTCATTGTGCCGCGCTGTGTGAACATCTTGCCACAGATGTTACAAGGGAAAGGCCGTGTGAGCCAATGAGTCTTCTCGTGCTGCCGAAGTGTAGCTGGATCCTTGTAGGTTTTGTTGCAAACTGTACAGCTAAAACGCTGAGAATCCACACCTGATATTTGGACCATCTGAGATGACAGATTCTCAATTTCCACCTCATCATCCTTTGGATAGGGTTCTTCTTCCTCATCTTTGATGTAAAGCTCTTCTTCTGTGTGTTTCTCAACATGTGCATTTAACTCCTCTGAGCTAGGAAAGCCTTTACCACATGGGATACAGACATAAAGGTTGTCACAGAGGGCAGGCTCAAAGCCTTCCTGCCGATATACATAATTGGCACTGTTGAGACCACTTTCATTCTCACTGTGTCCACTTTCTTCACTCTGTTCATGGCCATTTTCAATGCCTTCCTCCTCCTTACATCGGTTTGACTTGTCTGGATTGACATTACCTCCAACCACGGTCACCCTTTTTTCGACTCCATTTGGCAAAGCAGATTGGTTCAGCTCACCCTTTGTTTGCCACCTTGTTTGTGAAATCTGGTTGAAGTTTTTCTGTTGATCAGAATCTGAAGAGTGCTCCCGATTTTCTTCACAATCGCCATCTTCAACCATCTCCATAGGCTCAGAGTTAGTGAGGTGTTGCGGGTTTGTGGCAAGATCATCAAATGAGGCACTATTGGCAGTGGATTCTGAGGCAGAATGAGGAGATTCTTGTGGGATGCTGCTGGGACTTACTTCTTCAGTGACTGTACTTCCAGATGGGCTTTTTTTGGAAAGGTCCAGGCCAAGCTCAAGGAGCCCAACACTGTTGATCACAGGTCTATTGCTACCATTTTTACTAGTAGAGGGACTAAGAGAGTTTGCAGATGTTGCATGCCTGACAAAACCCTCATCCTCTGAGAAGTCATCTTTGAGTATGTCATCATGTTTCTTTGTTTTTTCAATGTCTTTAAACACTGAAATTTGGTTTGGTGCAAAGTGTGTCGAGGACAGCCTTTGGTTTTTAGATGATCTTCCATTGGTAGGTGTTGGAGGTTTGTTGTGAAAAGACCTGCCATTGCGTTTCAGCTTCTTTTTGCAGAAAGCAGCCAGGT
The DNA here is from genome assembly GCA_028565875.1 of Hoplisoma paleatum. Taxonomy (NCBI): domain Eukaryota; kingdom Metazoa; phylum Chordata; class Actinopteri; order Siluriformes; family Callichthyidae; genus Hoplisoma; species Hoplisoma paleatum. The sequence goes on along the minus strand of JAOTRQ010000005.1, from coordinate 984,564 downwards.
CATTTAGTTGGAGGTAGCTTGCTGCCGTTAAAAGAGCATTAAAATTGTGATCGCTGACCTGATCTGAGGACAAAAGCTTGCCTGTATAAATAAAGTCCAGTACCTGACGAAAAATGGATGGGTTTACCATATCTGTGTCGAGGTTAATTAAGTTGTCATGAAGGATGAGGGACTTAAAATACATGCTGCTGGCTGCCAGGATGTTTTTGTGTGCCCGGAAAAGGGCATTTTCTACCACTATGATTACGTCACACAGATAACCTTTGGCTCTTTGTTGGTTCAGCTGAAGCAGCAACTGTTTGGCATGATTTGGCAGTTCCATTTCCAAGGAGTTTTCTGCATCTACAAACCTGAAAATATATAAAAGAAATGGACTTTCAGACAACGTAGATCATATTATCCCTGCATTTTAAATAATGCAACTTATAGCTTTGAAAGATAGGACTTTAGGAAGTCATGATTGATAAAGCTGGCAAGAGAATCCCCAGTCAACAATTGTGTGAGAGCAATATTGTTAGATTGCTGCATACATTAAAAAGCAATGGATATGAGAATAGGGTACAGGTATTGTACTGGACTACCTGCAGTTCTGACCTGCACACAACAGATAATATTTCTTTGAAAAATGCTACAAAGGGTAACCCAGTACTGTTAAACTGTTTAACTTATGTTTAAGAATTTGAAATGATTTAATGTTTCAGCTTCTATTTTGCCCCATTCTTCCTGCAGTATCAACAAAAAGTAAATGTAAATTATTTATTATTTGGATTTCCCCATACAGTCCCAACTTTTTCACATATAACCCACGTACCAGCCAGAGGTCAACTGAGAAAGCTTCACCCAACGAAAGCTGCAGGCCCAGACAAAGTGTGTCCCTGAATACCGAAGACATGCGCTACTGATCTGGGCAAACCACTCCAATGTGTCTTAAACCTCAGCCTACTACTGGGAAGAGTGCCCACCCTCTGGAAGACATCATACATTGTTCCAGTTCCCAAAATGAACTGGCCCACTGAGCTCAATGACTTCCGACCAGTAGCATTCACTTCACACCTGATGAAGACATTGGAGAGGCTCTTTCTCAGTCTCCTTAGACCCCAGGTAAAAAATGCCCAGAATAACCTACAGTTCGCATACCAGGAAGGTGCTGGGGTAGAGGAAGCCAAACTAAATCCTACTACATCGAGCCCACTCGCACCTGAATAAAAGCAATGGCACAGTGAGGATTCTATTCTTGGACTTAACTTCTATCTATCAATCTATAAGTACAAGCCTAAACAGTACAAAACACAATCATTGTGCATAACGAATAGGCCAAGCATATAAATGGTGTTACACGTTGTCAACCTCACTTCAAGTTCATTTTCAAGACATTTGTTGCTCTTGAACCTTTCTGCATTAATGCAGCACTCACAAATGTGAACTACATTTACCACAGACACAGACAGCCCCATACAATGATAAACTTTGGTTATTGTACTCGTTACTGCTAATCCTTTTGGTCTTTGGTCACCACTGTGCTGCTGTCTGAGAGATCTCAAAAGTTACACCCTTGCCCTTAATACAATGAAAGTTCTATAGATTTCTAAACGATAAATTGTACATGGCAGAAAGAGAATTTCAATATTAATAGGGTCCAATTTTTTTTAAAGTCGTGAACGAGATCCTTTAGTCAGCTTCAAAACTTTGTAGGGTTGTATGTCACATTTAGGTTTATTCCATTTAACTAAAAAACACATCAGTTCAAACACAATATATATTCAAAAACCATTGCATTAGTAAACATTTTTGCCAGCCTTCAGGGCCAGTATCGTTGTTGAAGGATGGGGGTTGGGAAGAGAAGGCCAGTGGATGTTTCTGACTGGCTTGCATGAAGGACAACATGAAATCCGAACCAGAGGGATCACCAAGGGTGTGGTGGGAACAGGTAAGTCAGCAACCCTTCTGGATAAGCAGGCCCTGACTTGTAACAGAATCTTGACAATGCAGTGGATAAAGGTTAATTCGTTCAGCAAAAAGAGCTGTTAGTGTTTGTGAATACTCCAATAGACCTCCTTCAGGACCCAAATCAATAGAAAACGTGCCCTAACCTCAATCAAAAGGCAACTTCATAGCCATTACTTGGTACAATTTCAAAGTACATCAAATTTGAAGATCAAACTGAGGTGTTTAGGTTTTGTGATTTAATGTATTTATTCCATTACTGATGCCCCACACAATCTGTATACAAATGTAATATGTCACGGTTAAATAAAAGAAGTTTACAGCACTTATAAGGCTTTTAAATGTTTAAATGAATAAAATCATATAGCGCAGTCTTCGAAAAGAATAGTTTTGCCCTGAAGCATAGGGACACCGTTTAAGGATTACATAGATCAGGAAACCACATCTGTCTGGCCACAAAACAAAAAAACCTACCTGCCTAGATTTGAGCCCTGTAGCAAAGATAGAAAAAAACACTTATTTGAGTAGCATGTATTGATAAGGTGTTGCTGACTTTTATTGGTCTGTACACATTCCAAACCTTGGACAGGTCTGCACTAGCATACAGAGGAGACAACTGATCTAATTAGAAAGATTGCTACCTAAAAACAGCCAAAGGGCACAAATAAAATGACCATGGACCAAACAGTTATACCACTGGTATGGCACGATCTTTAATTAGCCGAAAACACTTAAGGTTCATTAAAGATCAACTGTGCTATTGTTCTGACAGACGACTGACCATTTGGCTAACATTTATGTTTGTCAATCTCAACACTCCTATAAAATTTTGCCCAAGCTAGTACTCCACACAGAAAGAACCCAGACCATCCCAAGTCAGGATAAGAAAACTGGACCCTCTTGCTGCAAGCAACAGTGCTATCCAGTAGGCCACCGTAAGATCTCAAGATCCTGTATGTCAAATCTATATACGCACAAGACATGACAGGAAATTACGTTACTCTCCTAAAGGAATAGAGGCCACAGCGTGTGGACACACCACCCTACTAGTCAAAAGAAAAGTGAATACATCATAAAAGAAGTAAATATATATATTTTTTTCAATACATAGTGTGGGGGGAAAGCAAAGAATAAGACAACCAATAGTGTGTGCAAAAAAACAGAAGCTAATACAAGTGTCATATACAAAGTCTGAATTTAGCGAAAACACTAGCAATCCAACCAGGCATCCTATAGACTAGTCCAGCCATTTGTATGTCTTGTGCGTATATGGATTTGACAAATAAAGGATCTTGAATCTTGAGATGGTACAGTGGCTTACTGGATAGCACTGTAGCTTACAGCAAGAGGGTCCAGTTTTCTTATCCCGAGGTGGGATGGTATGTCAAAAGTCACTATCATTATTGTTGGGGGATTCACATAAAGCATACAGTGACAAGCCTGTAAGGAATCTTATGGTCAGCAAAAAGCAAATATATGGCCAAAATGAGGGTGGTGGAAAAAACAGCAGTGTAACAACAGGAAATCGTAAACAGCAAGTGTAAAAAATAGGGATTTCTTAAAATGAATTAATACAGACAAATGTATTATGGAAAGTTACCTCAGTGGTATTTGAAAAGATAGTGGTAGTTAGAATCAATTGATCAGTGAGCACTCCAAATAAGAATGCAACCCAAAATTTAATAAATCTGAGAATGGTATTAAATAAAAACAAAAACTAAGATAATAACGAAAATAAAGAACTAAAATAAACAGTAAAAATAATAAAAATATTTTTAAAGATTACTGACAAAATCTAATAATGTTCAACATCATTCAAAAAGCTACAAGTTTCCTCCCTTTGCTAAAACGCATTACTAATGCCTAGTTCACATGACATGACAATTGGGGGATTTATCAGTCATGACTTATCACCAACTGTTACTGTAGACCAGGGGTCACCAACCTTTTTGAAGCTGCGGGCTACTTTTGGGGTACCAACTAATGCGGCGGGCGACCAGTTT
>JAOTRQ010000005.1:910700-938790 GCA_028565875.1 Hoplisoma paleatum | reverse complement strand
CTCCAAACACCATACAGCCCCCAACAACCTCCAAACACCATACAGCCTCCAACAAACCTCCCAACAACCTCCAAACACCATACAGCCTCCAACAAACTGGTATAACTTGTGTTATTACACTGGTGTTACTGGAATTGGATGAAACGTCAGTCCCCCGGTCACATGACCACGTGGTTCTAATTCATCCGGAAGCTTCGTCCACATTGTGACACCCGGTTCTAACAGAGGAGCTCGGCGTCGGGGTCCAGAACAAAGACGACCGCTGTACAGACAACAGCTTATTGTTCACACACACACACACACACACACACACACACACACACACACACACACACACAAACACAGCTCTTATCTCGGGGTTTTACAGCTGGTCTTTTATAATGATGGCTGGAGATTTATGCAGGTTTGTGGACTGTAATGAGACGAATCAGACAAAAGCAGAAACTTCAGCTCCTGGTGTGTTTAAGTTTGATGGATTTATTACATTAAACGTCTGACGGTCCAGATCTCAAAATTCCTGCAGCACACCAACGCCAAGATTCCAAACTCCCAGAGATCAAATCTTGACCTGCCGGCTGGGCGCCCCCTAGTGTCAACAGCAGAAAAGGACATCTTACTGGTATTATTACACTGGTGTTGCCGTTTCTGTTAGTGTCACAGCCGTCGCCCCCTAGTGACTACGACTGAAGCTGCCAGCTGAGAAAAATGGGCGTAAGAATTGTGCAGGATGTTGGACGCTGTGTAAGAGCCCAGTTCAGTAAAGTGAGATAATAAGGACGTGCATCTGATTAAACTAGGAGGATGTGGTTTTGCCCTGGCGGGGTGGGGGAGGGGGTGGTGGTGTGGGTGGGGGGGATCTCCCGCCGTGATGAAGGCGAGTATGAAGGACGAATATTCCTCAGTGACCTCGAGAGAGAGCGACACGCTCCGTCTGTCTTCATATGTTGGAACATAAACAGCACGACGTGGAGATAAACCCAGATTCCCCAAGACGAGGTCAAGGTCGAACTATTTCCATCCGCTCGCACCGGCGGTTCTGACCACACGCGGCGGAGAACCGGCAGAGGAGAACCATCAGGGATGGAACGGGTCACTCCAAACGATTCATCACACAGACTTCACGATACGAAGTCTCGAAGTCACCTGGATGGTGATTATTGTTTACTGATCTGAACAAGAAATGTCTTTTATTCTTAAATAAATCAAATAAAGCATAAAAATCGATTCTTAAATGAATCATCGATTCAAATCACTGCCCCCCCATCAAGTGAATCAATTCTTATGGATTCTTGGTGAATCGTTCGTTCTTAAATCATAGCTGGACTGTTATTAGTAATTATGATGCCAGTAATTGAAGGTAGAATCTACTGTTTAGAAGGTCACATGTTTAGGGTCCATGTCCCACCAGAGCCAGGGTGCTGCTATTGAGGCCCTTGAGCGAGGCCCTTGATCCTTAACTGCTCAACCCTCCCCCCCCCTCCTCCTGTGCCCAAATTGTTGGCTAGATTCGCCCTCGTTTCTTAAGGAACTTGTAGACTGTAATTAGGACGGGGCCGCTTCTCCCTGGTCCTGCTGACTCCGGCGGTTTCCACGAGTCGAAACTAACAGGACACGACCGGAGAGAGGATACAAAATGACGGGTGAGAGGGACGGGTACACACACACACACACACACACACACACACACACACACTTGAACGTAAATATATAACGTAAACATGGCTCAGATGAGAAGACGAGTCGCTTTGGCTTTAATGAAGTCTGGAAAGAAGCCGCTGACAACAGTTGGTACGGTTGGAAACCAGAGCCAAGGTCCCTTGGCGACATTTCCATGGCAACAATGATGCTCGGGTAATGGCAGGAGAGTTCCAAATATCAAGCCCACATGCAGCCTGTGTGTGTCTGTGTGTGCGAGTGTGTATAATACAGCCTGTGCGTGTGTGTGTGTGTGTGTGTGTGAGCGATACAGCCTCGGTGTGAGTGAAATCGAGTCAAATAGAGATGTGCGTGGTTCTAAGTACCCACCATTCCCCGGGACCCTGACCAGAATAAATAAACGAGCGACTCCTCACAAACAACAACGAGTAAACAAACCCTCTAAACAAACCAGTAACGTGACTGAATTGAGTTCCTAATACTGGGATCAGCTGAGCCTGAACACTGAGCCTGAACACCGGGCGGCGCCGGTCAGGATTACAATAGCAAATATGTCAGCTCCACCGGGGGCTCCCCAATCACCTGACCTCACCCGATTGCCTAGAAATGTAGAAACGAGAGCACCGGCGCATTCACGAACTCCAAGAACGTTAAAGTGCTGCGAGGTTAAAAACAATCAAAACGAACACATTTGTGTTGTGTGGTGTTTAGGTTCGGTTGTGCTGCGGTTATGACCTCTGCTGGATGATAGAAGGTACTAAACAGACACGGAGGATCACTGTGACCCACTATGGACTGACGTCTTTATAAACCCGACACAAGCCGACAAAAACAGAAGCATCATACGTCTCAGTTTTATCCTGGATGACCTTGCTGACACAAACCTCCGAATCCGATGCAGACGTCTGACTGGCCAAGAGCACCTCCGAGATTCGAACCCTGAGCCCCTAGATCCTAAGCTAAATTGTATTGACGAGCATAAAGTGCCCTGTGTATAAGATTGCCAGATTGTGCAAAAAAGCGGCGTAATCTGGCAACCCTGGTCACCGCAGCGGATGTTATTTAAAGTGCTCCAGACATATTTCAATAAAAGCTTGTAAAAGGTTGTAAAATATACTTTATAAAAACGTATTTCCACCATGTGTGTGTGTGTGTGTGTGTGTGTGTGTGTGTGTGTGTGTGTGTGTATGTGTGTACTTATTGCTATTTGATTGTGTCTTTGTGTGTCTTCATGAAATGTAAAATAATTGTTTAAATCTATTTTATTTCTTTTCTTACTTCATTGTAAAACAAGTCGCGGTCCAGAACAAACGTTTACATAAATGTGGATTTTTGTTATAAAATATAATAAGAGCACTTAATTATTTATTCTTTTTTACCATTTACAGATGTGCAGTGTTGATTTATTCGGTTGTCTAGTTTATAGAATAAATCAGAACGGCTCACACACATCTGAATTGTTCTCGTATGTTTTCATACAGCTGAACATTTTCAGTTTCACATTATTACGACACTTCGTGGTGATTTTTGAATGAATAAAGATTCGAACAGTCTGAACCACGGACGCCGTGAGCCGGTGCAACTAACGTCCGGCGCACAAATCGATTTTGTGGCTGGTGTTTGTGCAGAGGAGCAATTAATTAGGCCTCCGCCGCATCTCCTCCGCCGACATCCAACCAATCGATGGCTTTTCACCCGGGCTGCATAATGCATGAGGTCTATCCCACGTCCACACGCTCGGTCCCCACTGTTCCATCCCGAATCTGTACATCAGTGCTACCCATCCTCCTCCTCGTCCTCCTCCTCGTCCTCCTTCCTCCCATCCTCCTCCCATCCTCCTGATCCGTCCTCCGAGTGCTCGGTCCAGGTTTCCAAGCGCGTCGCCACTGCAGCAGCAGCAGCAGCAGCAGCAGCCCCCTCCTCCTCCTTCCTTCTTCTCCTCCTCCACCTGCTTCCACCGCGCCGCCGTCCTGCCGGATTCATGCGCACTGACAGGCTGCAGCATCTCCGGCCCGGGATAGGCCCGATTTATGAGCCCGAATGTCGCACGCAGGGACCCTGACGTCATCAATTAAAGCCTGAAAATCAGTCTGTGCTACACCAGAGATGCTAACCGAGATCAAACACGGAGACCACGTGAGCTGTCAAACCCTCGACACGTCTGTCCATCCGTCCGTCCGTCCGTCCGTCCGTCCGTCTGTCTTTCTTTGATCGGTGGTTCGGTTTGGACAGCCGATAAGCTCTAGTTTACATCTGGTAGGCGCCGGTAGGCACAACATTGCGGCCTACGCTCAGCTCAGGCGACTGACCGGACAGCCTTACAGACTCGCTCAAGCCTCACGGGCGACAAATAAAACCGCCTGATGGTCTGTGAATATTAATGAACATAAAAACAAAATATATCAAGAATCAAATAAAAAAAACTCGACCCTCATAAAGGCACAATCACCATCTGATACTCTGGTCAGACCTCAGTGGGAGGAAAAATCCTCCTCAGTTTGGTGTGTGTGTGTGTGTGTGTGTGTGTGTGTCAGATCCTTTCTCAAATAGACACAAAAGCACTCGGAGACTGGCACGATCTGGTTAAGTCATGGCTGCCCCGATGGCACGGGATTCATCCTGGGCACGGAGGTGAATGCGCACTGACGCGGGTGCGTAAAATCAGCCGTTTACGCGTCTCTTAAATGCCCGAAATGGCCAAAATGGTGCAAATCGACATCCGCCGGGGTGTCAACAAAAGGCATCGAGGCCCGGCGGGGTATCGCGGTGTTACGCTCGTGCAAATAAACGCTCCAAATGACCGCACATTGTGGTGTTTTCATGATTTATTGCGCTTTTGGATGCGCTGAAAATGACATCATGGATAAAAGCAGCGCTGGAGGAGGAAGAGGAGCATCACCGCAAGGCCGAAGCGTTTAATTAAACAAACCACACACACACACACACACACACACACACACACGGACGGACGGACGCGCGCGCACACACACACACACACACACACACACAGGCACGCACGCACGCACGGCCGGATGGATGGATGGATGGACGGATGGATGGATAGATGGATATATGGATGGATAGATGGAGGGGGGAGGTAGGGGGTTCGATCCCAGTGCATTGTGGTAATGCAGCTCTCGAACCGGGGACTCACCAGGTTCAGGACGGTCTCCACGATGTCCCGATTGCTCACCTCTCCGACCTGGATGAGGCCGATGAGCACGGCGAACTTCATGCGGATGTTGCGGATCGGTACCGCGGGGTTGATGACGCCGGCGGGCAGCACCACCGAGCCCGAACCTGCACCCGAGCCGTCCGAAGCATCTCGCTCGGTCGGCGGCTTCTCGCTCGCCATGTCCCGTAAACAAGGAGCGGCCGCGGTCACCTGCTTCTCGTCCTCGAGCGGTGCGACCGCATCCAAATCAGATTTGAATCCCGGATGTTTAATCCCGCTCTCCGACTCTAAACGGATCATACACGCGTGTTACCGTGTGCCCGGGTCCCGATAACTGTCCGCGCTGGACGGCGGCCGGGTCCCTGAGGGTTGTGGGGAGGAGGAGGAGGAGGAGGAGGAGGGGTCCCTGGCTGATGGAGCGGTGCGGTCAGACTCTCCCGTGTACCGTGTACCGTGTACCGTGTGTGGGCTGGACGCTCCCGCTCGCTCCTCTGCTCCCCGTCTCAGATCCTCACGGCGCCCAGGACACCATGTTCACGCCCCCTGGATGCAGTACCAGCAGCGCGCATGCGCAGCAGTGCTCGACACGGCCGTTTCAAACAACTCTCCGAGTTCCCTACACTGGAACACTGGCTAGGTTGAAACATAACGACGCTCGCTCCCTATCTAGTGTACTCCAGTTTAGATCTAAGGGAATTTGAGATTCGTGCAATGCTAAACTTGCTAACGGCGCTGTAGAATTATTCAAATGTTGATAATTGATGATAATTCATCATTTGTACCTTTCCAGACGTTAAAATAAAAGTAATTAAAGCCCCCCTTTTCGTTGTGTTGTGTCGTTTTACGTTTTCCGAGCAATTAATTATCATTAAAAAATACCTGCAAGGGCAGCCTGGGTGTTGGGGCTCGAACCACAACCCTTCTGAGGTTCGTGGAGGATAGAGTCGTGACTTGGTTAGCGAACTTGGCTTGTTATCGGGAAGGTTACTGGTTCGATTCTTGTGCGAAACACAGAACCCCGAACTGCTCCCCGGGTGCTGTGGCTAGGGCTGCCCAACTCATTTCCCAAAGCATTTGTGCTTACTTCTGGTTCCTAGTGCATGTTCACTTTCTGGTTTTCCTCTGGTCCTCCAATAGTCCAAAAACTACTTGGATAAACAAACCAGTTCATTGTAGTCCCAGATAAATAGGGAGACTTGATGATTGTTCAAATGATTAAATGGCAAAATGGACCAGATGCGGGTCATTTTCCATGATGGTTCGAATGTAAATGATAATAACAAAGTAATGACATGGTTGTGTGTGTTGTACTGGTGTGTATCAGGTACAGCAGGCTTGGTCCATATGGTCCAACACATATTTTGATAAATAGGATAAAAGGTGGTCAACAGTCAGTTAGTTGGATGTCCTGTTGCTGGATAATTTCAGATAAGTGTGTCACTGATTCCTTCATTTCCTGAAAAGCTTCCAGTTCATTGACGTTTGATGGTTTCCATGCGCCTGCTGCTTCTTTCCAACTTCATAGATTTTATTCATATCAGATCCACTTCAGGATTTTCCAGGACTGATTACTGTCTAAGCTCATCTTGATTTAGAATCATCGTCTTGCAGGAAAGTCCATTTCTAATTATTTTATTTTAATATCTACTGTTTGTGATCAACCTGGAATCTTCAACCCTGAGTTACTTTAATACTTATTTACAAATAAAAATACTAAATTAAGGCCATTCTGTGACCACGGTTCAGATTTATTCCCGTGCATGGAATGAAATGAGTCGTTTCGATGGCCATGCATATAAAACAGGAATTGATTCTTTTTTTATTTGCTTTACACTTTAAGACCTGGTGCACAACATTATAGAAAAGCCTCACCGGGGTGAAGGTCTGCCGCTGTAAACAGATCGATCGCCGGTGTCCGGCTGAGCAGTTTACGAAGGTCAAGCTCAGAACTGAAAGATCTCAGTATGGCAGCGTTTCTCATTTCACTTGATGTTTTTGTTCCACTTCATTAAAACGTTAAAGTTCACGTATCACTCATGTGCTGGATATCTGTGTTTATAGCATAGAAACCTCAATCAAAGCTAATGAAACTAAATTCATAATGTACCAACATTAGCAAGTCTTTATCAAGGATCTCTGGGATGAAAAGTGTTCATCCGAGTGAGTCCATGTAAACCAAACTAAAGTGATTCCAGCTTTTCTTATGGTCGAGCTGTTCGTACCTGAAGTGGACACATTTTATTATCATTTTTATTCTTGTTAGGAATTGATGTCTTGCAAAGATCCCACATCTAGATCTCGGGTAGCTTAAGATCTCGGGTTTGGGCATCCATGCTAACTTTGAACCCGCTGATGTGTGTAAATGGTGGTACGGTGTACGAGTGTTCAAAATGTTCCTGGACTTGCTCAAGAGTCCAACAGCAACAGCAAACAACTCAGGAGTAAAGAGACAAGAAGATCAGATGAAAATCCTTTTCTTTTTAAAGTCTTCAAAAAAAAAACATACAAATTAGCCAAATCCAGATAATAAACCGTATAATGTAATATATAATTATAGAATGTATATACAGCTGTAGATAAAATGTAATGTTTGTGTTTAAACACTATGATCTACGTTTTTATTCTATAAACTAAAATTTAAATAGAATAAAGAAAAACTATGCTCATATTGGTTGAACACACACACACACACACACACACACACACACACACACACACACACACACACACACACACACACACACACGAGAGCCAAATGGAATGAAGTGTCAGTACATCTGTAACTGTAGTTTCTCAGCCATCCCTAATGATTCCTCAAGCTACCAAACCCACCGCGATCCTGACCAGAATGTTGTGTAATAAGGACTCTACGTTTTTTATATAAACAAGTGACTAGTTGGCTACATTATCTGACGCCTTTTTCACCCCAAAACCGTTTTACGCACCGGACCTGCACCACGGAAACTTGTTACGCACCGCAAAACAGCGACAAACCCGCTTCCCATCCATCAATAGCACCAACAAGCAAAGACAAGACGAGCTGTATTTACCATTAAACGGGTGTCTGGTCCTTGGTGCTTGAGCAAGTAGTCCAGTCCAGGCCGCGCAAAGCAGAAGAGCCAGTAAACGACGCCCGTTTAGCGCCATGGTTAAAGGTGCTCACGCACGTAAGCCGTGCAAAGAGATGAGGTACAGGGGAGTAGAAATGGGTGAGATTAGAACCTCCAAACGACTCTTTCATGCAGGAATGGTGGATAAGAGAGGTGGCAAGGTGCGTCCGTCCAGCGCGCAGATCCACGGAGCGCATTAATGTCCATGTAGTGAGTAGAGCTCTGAAGAGGAGGAGGAGCAGCACCTCACCATCCATCCATCCTCTAGTCCATATCACTGCTCCAACATACAGCAGAAGTGTAGGCCTATGTCCTAAATCAAGCCCTCACCCTTTCACTTTTATAATAAAACCCTTAGACACAATGCGCAAAGAAGTTATACAAACTTATGACACCTAGATACACTTACAATTATAATTGAAGTGATTGAAATTTAAAGACCTCGTGTTCAGGGGCCCAACCGTGACAGCCTGGCAGTGAGGCTTGAACCGGCAACCTTCTGGTCTTTATTCTGATCTTTAGCCCAGTATCGTAATCATCACTTAGCCATCGCTGCCATGTGCCAAGTGGTCATTCTATAGTCATGCGTTATAATCTTTTATTCGTATTGTTTGGTGGAACGTCCCGGCGGTCACAGAACCGGGCTTGTGATCAGAAGGTTGTCGGTTCGAGTCAGAAAGTCAAAAAGTTCACGACCAAAGTGCCCTCGAGTTAGGCACCAAACTTCTAACTGCTCCCTGGGCGCTGTGGCTAGGGGTGTTCACTGTGCAGGGCACGTGTGCTCACTGCTGCCCCCTAGTGTGTGTTCATTAGAGTTTAATAGAGTGTTTATAAATATTTAAAATCTTATTTTTTTCATGTAAAGTTGTATTTCACTTTTATATTAATATTTCTGCAAATTTGTGACAATATTTGACTATATGTAATTTTTTTATTCATTCTATATTGTCATATTTATTTATATATATTTTTGTTAAATAGATATTGATTGTAATTGTGTTACTTTTGTTGTTATGCTGTACAGTAGTATTGTATTTTTCTTCTTCATTTTTTACATAAATCACTGCACAGACGAGCACAGACGAGTGTGAACACTTAGCACAAACATAAATAGGGAGCATTCAAGCATCTAGAAGCAACTTCTTGTTTTTAATTAGTACTTTTCATTAGTTTGGATCTCTGCATCTTCATACATAATCCTACAGCCACCATTTATCGGAAGTATCTAGAATGGAAGGGCTTACAATTGCAAACATTGCAAACAAATATCCTACGATTTCCTACATATATACAGTATTCAGGGGAGGGGATCATTATTATTGTTATTATTATTATTGGAACATCCTGGCAGGAGCGTTGGTTTATTATTTCTATATGGACTTGGATATTTGGACGGTAACTGGACCTGATCATAAAGAGCTTAAAGCATTGAAATGTAAAAATATGTAAAAATCATGCATGTTCAGCAACGGATTGATCTAAGTAGGGTTTCCTGACATCCCTGATCAGATTATTACGTTACACACACCAACACACACACACACACACACACACCTAGACTATCACCCCAAACCAAGAGTAAAGATGGACTCATCTGACCATCGTAGTGTCTCTCAAGCATAGTCAGTATTTACAGTATCGTGTTAACAAGAGTTCTTTTTGAAGCAATTGTTAAAATATCTGACAATTTGACACAAAGTGATCAACCACTAATCACCAATCTTTACATGTATGAAGCCAACACTCATCTTCCTTTATATTCAACCATTAAAAGCTATTTCATATAAATGGCATATAAACACCAAATACAGAACTGTGATTGATAGAAAATGTATAGATTACTTCTGGCTTATCTTAATAATGAAATAATCTCTTAAGTGATCACCACATTTGACGTGAGCACAGTTGGATGGTTTATATTATTTCATAAAGTCGCCCAAAGCATTAACGGAGAAATTATGAATGGAAATTCGTCATAGTTTAGTCTGTAAACATAAACTCATAGACGCAATGATATGTGAATGCAAAAATGTCCAGAAGCTTAAAAGTCAAGACTGGATGTTAATGAGAGGCCCGAGTTCTAAGACAGAACTTTAAACCCGATCGTACATCTGTTCAGAGATCTGAAGAAGCAGTTCCCAGATGCTCGTCATTTAATCTTGAGAAAGTCATGAAGAATGTGACAAAGCGTTCAGATCTTTTCGTGCAGATGCATCCATGAGGACTTACAGCTGCCTAAACGATTCGACAAGTGCCGAACACTGATGGACAAGAGATTTCAGTATAGAATTACTCTTTCATCGATTCTATGTAAAGCAGTTTTAAAAAAATGCAAGAGTCCTACTGCTGCACTGAGACGGTTGTTTGTAAGCCGGTAAAAGAAATGGACGGAGTAGGTTTCAAAGATGAATGTCCTGATTGCACTCTCAGTGAACAATGGAAGAGCTTTCCAAACATCTGCTTCTCTTCAGGTTTAACGCAGCAGCCTGACCTCACTGTCAGCCAAGATGGGGGCAGCTGTATGGGAGAAATAACAAAATCCAGCCCCGTTCCTGTTTCTGAAAGAGGAAGAGCGCCACCAATGTGTCGAGTTCTTTAGTGTCCCATGATTATGTAAACCTTCAGCTGTAGATACAGATGCAGATGGTAAAACACGTGGAAAATGGATCTGGCCTTTACGGTCTGCAATGTTGTGGATTATAATTTCGTAAATTAAAAGTAAAAGTGATCGGTATACCGATGTGTATATCAGACAACTCAATTAGCAGAATGTAAACGACATCGTTTTCATTTAGAAAGGAAAATCTAGCAAGTCGTTCCTGACGCCTGAAGCTTTTCCATGACTGAAAACAAGGTTGATTTTGAGCCGAAATCCTAATACGGAATAAATGAGTTGGAAGGAAAGTTGTACGTATTAGGTGCAGGAATAAAAATGAAAGAGAACGGTAACCTATTGCAAATGGGTGATGTGTCGTATCAAGGTATGAGAAAACCCCAAAGCACCAGTGACCAATGGTTTTAGTGGACGTAAGTGCAACCTGTCAGCCTGTATCAAGCTTACATTTTGTGTGCAACGACATTGCATTGGAGCATTTGTCTTCTTTCTTTTCTAAAATTAACTTACCAGCAGTAGACAGGAAAGTAAATGCTTATTGTGTTTGTTTTGGAGATGTTCAGTTCCCTTATGGTCAATGAGCAGAATTAGCTCAAGTGTTATCCTCTGTCCAGTGAAAAGGTTCTGTTCTCAAAATCTATTACAAGAGAACGTTTTTGGCCCAAAGCTCAGCAGGCTTTTTCCACTGATCTCATACTTTTACTGCTCTTTCCTCCTCCCCCCCCCCCCCCCTCCATTCCATGGAAGTATTTGGAAGTAAAAGAGAAAGAGAAAAAAAGGAGGAAGAAAGTCATCTGGTGTGAATCAACGTGTAATAATTGGGGTGCACTGTACATCTAGAGAGATTCCTACACATGTGGGGTGTATTGTTACATGTTTTAGCGAGCGGGATAGTGCAAGGTTACGGTCACATGTTTTTATTTGTGTTGCAAGCCATCGTATTAAGACCTACGTTGAGATTTCTTACACCAGTAATTCTGGTTGTTTTGCTTATCGCGGGAACTGCACACACACACATACACACACACACTCACACACACAGTAACTCACTCACACAAGGTGCTATACAGAGCGGCTAATCCACCTTCTGGTTTTTGTTGGGGAATAGGGAAGATAAAAAGGAGTTTTGCGTGACACAGATGTCTCAGCTGGTCTGTGTTTTACCGGTGTGCAAAACTCTTAGCCAAAAAGGCAAAAGCTCTGCCATGAACAATGCAAATAAAGATGCACATACCAATAATTTAATATTTCCTGTTTGTCACAAATTATGTTTTACTTCCATTTGTATGTTTTTTAATCATCTTGGGAAGGAAAACTGCAAACCACGACTGATTTACCAACAAACCTTCAAGATTCAAGAATCTGGTTCTTCAAAACCAATAAGTCCAGAAATGGCTTCAGACCCTTTCTGAGAATTAATTGAATACTAAAAAGCTCAAATTAGTGTTTTTTTCTGCACAGACACTCTTTGCTTGCTCGTCTTTTTTAAAATTTTTGGTCCGTCGGTCCTAAAGCTGCTTTGTGACAACGTCTATGGTGAAACGAGCAATACAAATAATGCATAAATGTAGTTTTGTTATCGATGATACGCAGGACAATATATATGAAATGCACATTTACTCACCAATGACTGCTTAAAACCATTTAATTGAGAACGAAAATGAATAGCTGCACAGTCTGTCTTATAACCAGAATGGACTGTGTTGGTCACTTTCATCTGTAGAATCACACACAGAGCCATAACAGTTCGATTAAGATGGATAAAATTAGACTTGAACTCAACAAACCACAAGAGTTTAATGTCTTTCTCTGAATCATATCTGAATTATTCATGAGAGGTTTTGGGAAAGTTATGCAGCTGGGCCAACAATACATGCTTAACTTTGACTTTTTCTGGACATAAATAAGGACTCGACTACATTAAAGCCAGTTAAACTTGAATCAGATTACTTTCTAAATAGAAAGCTGATATATTCCACTGCAGCTACAGTAAAGCATCACTGGAGTCACATTAGAGATGAGAGATGAGAGTAGAAATGTACAGTCCTTGGAGATTTTAAAACCCCAGATTTTTACACGAATAATATTAAGCTACGTCTACAAGTCCTAAATAGTCCAAGAACGATTGTTTTGTATAAAGATATCAGTCAAATAAAGAAATGTAGAGAATGTAGTGATAAAGTGCTACAGGAATGATCTCCGGCCTATTTTATTTACATCAGCTGACAGAATAATGTAAAGTGCAATACATTCACTTTTTGAGAGTTTGTAAAACAAACCATAAATTGTTTACTTACCAGTTACTAGTGTAAGCTGATGGAGCAAATCCAGGACACCTGTGCATGTGCTTGGACAGTGTATGTACGTGAAAAGTATACTGTGCAGTAAAGCTATGTGTTTCTATGATGTAATGTATACGTTCAAATGCATACAGATTCTTATTTATGGTGGAGATGAACTGTTGCTAGAGACAGTCGGCATTGCAGGTTTTCTTAGACTTTGTAGACAATTTAATCAAAAAATGTAATACTATATTTAAGAAAAGAATCTATCTCTATCTATCTATCTATTCGTTTATTGTCCGTTTTGTGAGACTTGTGAGACGACTGGACAATTTCACATTTCCCATCAACCTAGTGCATGTTTCTGGACTGTGGGAGGAAACGGAGTACCCAGCGGAAACCCACGCTGACATCGGGAGAACATGCAAACTCCGCACAGAAAGTCCCCCAGCCTGACCCCGGGAATCGAACCCGGGTTCTTCTTGCTGTGAGGCGACAGTGCTGAACCACTCAGTCACCGTGCCGTCATTTTTAAGAAAATAATGATGTCACAAAACAGTGAAGACACAAGTATGAGCATGGTATGAAGTCCAAAACTATTTTTATATTTTGTTTTGTTTTTAGTTTTATACATGTGAATTTGTTTATCACTTCTCTGCCACCGTAAGTAACCGTAAGTAACAATGGCTGTCTAAACAGACTAAAACATTCACTGACAGCATCATTAGTGGATGTTGTGGTCATGACATGGTTACTACACATTAATGCTTACAGATAACCGTTTCTGTCCTGGAAAAGAACGACCTCTAGATTTTGCACCAAACATGTGCCGTACCATTTGATCAATTCTGTGAAACGGGATCTTCAGTTGGAAGATTTCCTCTGGAGTCTGGTTTGTAAAACCAAGGTGTAATTACTTGTGTGTCGTGGAAAAAAGCTATCATGCCGTCTAATGAGTATCAAAACATCCGTGGGGTTGTTTAGTGAGAATGTGGAACAGAGTCTGTGCGTGACAACAACAGGTATAATGGGTTGGAAGAATAGCCTGACATTATTGAGGATGAAAACAGTAAATGAAATGAAGGCTAGTGAAGAATAAAGATATCCATGTGCTTTTGGGAAGTGCAAAAATGATGTACTTGTATTTAAATAATAGTTAAAGATAATAATCTCACAAAAGATTATAAAGCTTTTTTTTTATCAGCGTCTGCTAAAGAGTGTTACCAGCTGTGTGATTCTCTTACTAAACTGATTACTTCCACAACTGCTGCAGGAAGAATTATATAAATAAATATCCAAATGCACATCTGCACGGTTCTGGAATAAAGATCCGGACACTTAAAACAAATCTCTTCACAGAATGAATGACTTTTGCACATTTGATCTAAGTACACTTCTAATACGTGTAATGTAACGGTCTTTAACATTTACTTTTTATTATATTGTATTTAATAATCACGGCGTGTTCAGAAGAACATGCTAAACACACTGAACAGGTCACTACACACATATATAAACACACAGAGAGGACTTTGGTATGTCCAATTAACCAGACTGCGTGGTCTTTGGACTGTGGGAGGAAGCAGAGGAAACCCATATGCTTGAAAAGCACGATTGTATTTAAGTATGTGAGCGTCCACGCATTTATTTACTAAAGTCCTTCACAGCCTGGAAAGATTTACAGTCCCTTACACCCCCCTTGTAGGAAGAAAAATGAAATCCGTGGAGGAAAGAACATGTCGAACCTATGTGCAACCTGCAAGTGTGGTGCATTACAGTAGTGCATTCTGGTCAACATTTCCACACTGCAAAAATGACAGGCTGTACACTTGGCTCATTTTGCACTTAAAGGTGCTTCGAGTGTTACAGAGATGTAAACATAAAACATCGTAATACTGTCTTAAACTTTACTAAGTTAGATGCTTTACACTTATTCGACAATTTATAAACAAATTGCAAAAAGAACCTGAGACGTGATGCCCCGATTCTTATTAAGAGCACACTTACACGAGAAATAAACTATTTCAAGTGCCATTCTTAGATGGCTTGTGTATTTATGAGATCTTTTACTCGGCTTGTGTATTTATGAGATCTTTTACTCATCATGTCATGTATATAGTGTACAGTTTGTGCAGGTATTGTTAAGCTAAGCCGACAGAAAGAGAAAACATGGAGCCGCCAGACGTGCCGAACATGGCGGTGTTGTTCGGTTGCTGTACACACGAGTGTTACGACGTTGCCAAAATCCACTTCTTTCTCTACAGCAACATGCAGACAAAACAGCTGGAAAGCAGCACAGCCTGAGATCTTTCTGACAGGGAATGTACAGACCGACACGGAATGTTTTGGCTCTGGTGTTTTTTTTTAATGTTTTCTTGTGCAGACTTTGATTCCTTTGGAGATAACAACAGGAAAGAGGAATGGGAGGGTCGCCCATCAGTGGATTAAAGAGACTAACCGGTGTACACTGGAGACATGGACTTCCTCCAGATAGGGGCAAAGCCCTGGGCCAGTACAACCCAGCCAATGTACCAACGTCAGTTTATATTCCAAAACACATGGCATTGCTAATACACCTACTGCCCCCTCGTGGCCAAGCTGTAATACTTAGTCCATGGATTGGATTTGTTTTTGTCATTTAACTACTTTAACAAATCATTACTGAAGCCAAACAGGGGTCTCAGAGTTCATAAATACATCATTCAATACTTTAAAATAGCAGATTAATAAATTAAAGGATTAATAAACCACATTGTTGTAAATACATCCATCCATTATTCAGTTTGACCACCACTTAATCCTATTTAAGTCCGTGATGGGAGGCGCCCCAGGTCAAATACACTAAAACACCTGAACAGGTCGACAATTTTTTATACATTACATGTGAACAAATTTTATTTATATTCCTACAGTGTTAGAAATGTTTAGTACAAAATCATCAGTTCTAGTAAAATACACAGTCTACTATACAATGTTTACACAGCAATGTATTTAGTACCAATATTCATACAGTGACCTGAAGTAAATATTTACATACATTCATCAATTATGGCTGAAAAGAAGTTAATAAGGAATAATGTCATGATTACACGAGTGACTCTATAAATAACATGAACATACACTTATCGGATTTCAGATTTTTGACATGATAAACTTTTCTGTTTTGTTTTGTTTTTTTAATTAAAGATTACGTTGGTATGTTGTTAACTCGTTCATTTGGAGAACATCCTCAATATCTTCAAAAGACGATACGATTTTATAGACTGCAGTATTAATACATCTGAGAAGCAAAGGTTTGTATAGTTGTTTAATCTTCCTCACTGCTGCAGGACCCGCTGGAGCTGTACGAGCTGTCCTGGCATTCAGCTATATAAGGGAACTTGTAGATGCCGGGGTTCAATTTAGGGACCCACGTTCGTGGTACTAAAAATGTTGCAAGGTTGAACAAATCCACAAATACCTTGTAACGGTCACTAAACAAAAGAAAAAGAACAATGCATGAACAAACATGACAACACAATTTATTCGTTTTGAATAGAACTAAAAGCTTCATTAAGCTTGCCCAATGGCAAGAATAAACTTGAATGTTTTAACATCATACTGTGAGCAGTCCAGCTCAGACGTATAGTACCTCAATGATTATAAAATTAAAAACTAATAACAGAATCAAATTGAACCATCAGACACATTGGGAGCAACTAATTCGTTTTAGGATTAGATCACATCTAATATAATATGTACTGTGTTTAAAAATGATCCTTACAGTACTGAACCCTAACAGATCCTTTTTTAAAATTATTCATGGGGGTTTTATGGACCACTACTCGTCTGACCCGTCACCAAGGGACATTTTGCTTTGGGAGACCACCGTACCAGAAGCTTCTGCTCTGGACAACATTTCTTCTAGGATCATTCAAGTACTCAAACCTCCACTATGATAAGGTGGTGAATCATAGATGGGATGCACGAGGGACTCCTCCACAATCAATAGGAGCCAATCGAGGTGGTTCGTGCATAATGCCTATAAGGCCTGGGTAGACTTAGGTTCGCTGCCCCCATGATCCAAACCCCGGACACGCAGAAGTTAAAGGATGCATTTAAATATATGAAAGTACTTTAAACGAATGCATGTCCTTGTTCTTTGTTTATTTGATCCATAACTATGTGGTTACCTGACAGTTGAGCGCAGGTAATGATAACCTGAGGATCCGCCCGTGCCGATTTTGCTGCCGATCATTCTGTGCACCATGCAGACATGATTATCTGGAGGTACATTGGCAAAATGGGTTATTCTCATGATCAGACTCATGATTTATTACATCTAATGTAGGTTTTTATGTATAACTGTAACATACATCTCCATTTGGTCATCAGTGTGTCGATCTCCATCAAGTATGTCAGTAGTTGGAACGGCACTTGGAAACGAGGCTCCTCTCTGCAAAAGAAAACCAGAAAAATAAAAACATCTGTGGAAAATCAGCTCTGCACTGATCACCAGGTGTATTTGCATCGGTTGTGCGATTCTTTTTACCTGTAAAAGTAAATCATCAGAGCGCCCTGTAGAGCTCTGTACGAGAGTCGGCGCTCACCTGTCACAAAACAATTCAGATTTTAAATAGATGCTGATGTTAAAAAGTGTAGCCTACAGATTACTAATCCAAGAGTATCAGATTCTCAGATACACTACATTTAAGAGTTCTCAATCTTACAATATCATCTTTAATAAATATGATAGAGATATTTTGAGCTAATAACAAAATCTGTCTCTCTAATATCACACATATTAACATAATCATATCCGTGGTGGTTACAGAACTGGGCTGGGTGTCGTTCGGATTCCCTGAAGTGCCCTTGAGCAAAGTACTAAAGCCACTAAAAGGCTCCCTGGGCATTGTGGCTAGGGATGCCTATCGCTCTGGACATGTGTGCTCGCTACTGCCCCCTAGTCTGTGTTCAGTAGTGAGTATAAATGTGTGTTTCAATACGCGGATTGTGATAAATGCAGCGGACAAGGTAAAAAAAAAGATATAATGAGGTGAAATAACCAAAATTCGAAATTCTATACTGATGTCACCAATTTACCATCTATAAGATATAGAAATATATAATGGTTATAAAGTATTACAGTGTGACAGCACCCACCTTTGCCTAGAAGATGTTCGTGGTGTTTGGGGTCAAACAGAGAGACGAACACGTCGATCTGTTTATTAAGATCTTCTAACATCTCTTGCTTTTCCTCACAATCGGCCATTTCCTGCATGTAAGCACCACGTTACATAAACAGTTTTGCATCAAACATGATGCATTTCTGACATGATGCGACAAGGATGCACAACTCACCAAAATCTTTTGTTTTTCCATCTTGAAGCCTGTTTCGATATTTACTTGCAGTTTCCCCCAGAAGTTGAAACCATCGCTTTCAAGACCTGGTGTTCTCTCAAGCCATTTCTAACAAATACACACAAACCAAACTTTTGCCGACTTTGTTCCTAAAGTTCGTAAACAAAACAACAACAATTTTTCCTTTTCCCTAAACGGATGTCTGGTGAGCACACGAGCACACTGTATGTAAGGATGGATGAAATGGTGACACAATGACTTTGTGATTAGCAGCGTGTCACCCAACACCAAGAAAGTCGTGGGTTCGATCCAGATACATTTGGATATGCTGAATTAACCCGTAGATCCAAACAGACACATAATTGTAACGTGTAACGGTTCCATGGGAGATAGATACCGGTAGATCAAATATGTACACTGTTACTGTAATACTGTGAAAATAAACTAAGATAACAAGAAGAATCTACACTCCATGCCATGTTCTTATTCTACAATATTGTGTGTAAAAATGTTTCACGTTTACCTCCACAAGCTGCAGCAGTGTATGTTCATGTTCTAATTGAAACAAGACGTCACTGTCCTGTCCTTGAAATTTGTCTTTGTAGTGACGACGGTTGTAAGGAACTCGGAGTTTATCAGAAACACCAATCTTAATCTCAAGAACACGAAACTGAAGGCTTTGGAAGCCTGAAGCTGATGACAAGTATTCCCTGTAACACCAAAAAATGCCGTATGTATTAACGTACTGCTGCTAGGTGTGTGCTACTGCAATCTCTACAAATGTTTAAGTTTCCTTGCCTGAAATCAAAGAAATCCAAGGCCGTCATTGTCTCAAGCACAGCGAACTGGTCCACCAGCAGTTTGAAGATCATGGTAATCCTGTGGATGCGACTCACGATTTTCAACATATTCCTCTCATCACGAACCTGTCGGCAAAGTGTCCATGAGTGTGATAATAGCTAAGAGATTAGGAATAATTTATCAAACAAAACTTGCAAGTAATCGAATTATTTCTCAACGATTCTGGTATATTGAAATCTGCCTCGGATAAAGATCAGTCAAAACAAACATAGCTGAGAAATGCTTGTAAAATGAAATCAAATGATTTTTATTATCACCTTTTAATAATGGTGCATCATCTAACACTAAAGTTAAAATGTACACGGCAGGAGATCAGAAAATTGCAAAGCTCTGCAGTCAATGACACAAAACTCAACAGAAATATATTTGAAATAATAAACCATGTTAACCATTTTATGATTGGAATATCAAATTTATATAATGATGAAACATCTCAGTAGCCAATAACCATTCTTGCCATTTCCATACCACCAATTTAATAAACCCGGATTTATGTTTGTAATGTGTTTATTACAAATTATTCAATTCCGTTTGCGAGATCAATAAAAACATCAAGATTTTAACAAACATTCTGATGTCAAATATGGACTTACATAATCATGTATGAAAAGTTCCCGGACTGAATCCAGCTCCCATAAAATCTGCTTGAACCATAATTCATAAGCTGTAAAAACACACATATCAGATTGAATCTTTCCATTTATTACAATGTATAAACGTATGAATAGACGATTGGATGGATGGATTACATTGATGTGTCACTATGAAGAGATGCTCGTCGTGAATTTTGTTTCCACTCAGTTCACTCTGCAACATCTGAGCATTTACAATCTTATCCAACTGAAAGAAGAGATGGTCCGAGTTAATATTCGGATCTACCGCTCAAAACATTATAAACACTTCTTTTAGTTATTCCTTCTACTAATTCTATACCGAGTAAACAGATTTACAAAATCGTGTACCTGAAGGTAGTCTCCGTAAATGATTCCACCCTTCAGAGCTTTGTTGATGCCGTTTTGAGAGTCATCGTGTTCCTCGTCCTCGATCTTATGCCTGGTTTTTGCACTAATTAAAAAAAATAACAACAGCAAATGAAGTTAAGACATTTATTCTACATTTTCTATGATTGTTTGATTCTAATTACATATACACACTGTTGTTTTTCCAAAAATGGACATCCACTCATGTTGGTCTTTGAATCTCTTAATAAATCCTACTTAGAATAACTTAGCACTTCAAGTTTTAAGATTTTGTTTTTGAAGATTTGCCAACACGTTCTACTTTTTAACTGGTTTGTGGGTCCAATCAAATGTCTGTCATCAATCCCCTCCCAACAATAAAATTGTTATGTCAGTGTTTGGGTGTGTATACATCACCAATTCCACTAAATTGTCCTTTGCTGTTCTTATCTATGGTAATCTTTTGGTAGGGGTCATTGAACTTCTAACGTGTTTTATTTGATAATCTGGCACCGTTTTAACTTTTTACATGAGCAAACATGCATTTTTAGTCAAGGGCACACAAGCAGAAACGTGACGTGGGACACAAGAGGATTTAAGTGACCATAAAGTCCAAAATGTTTTATGTCCCCACAAAAAAGGGACCCTTATCACGTCTGGTTGTAAAAAAAATAATTTAATACTATTTAAAGTGTTCATTACAAATAGAAAATATAAATCGATGCACCTTTAATAGCAACATAATAAGAAGAGTTAAATATTTACCTTTAAAGTTCAAATAGAACCACTCGCCGGGTCAAACGGTTTATGTAACAAGGCCCATCGTGTCAGAATATGTTCTGCTACATCGTTCCATTTCCTGTCATCATTCCAATTATTATAAAGAGGTTAATAAACGGCATGTTCTCCGTTTCACTAAAACTACTTTAATCATTCTTGCATTGCTCTCGTAAAAGCTGGAATCGGGTTGGAGTGAGATGTGTGTGTATGTGCTATACAGCATATCTATTATATATATTATTTATAATGTCTTAAGCATATACAGGGTAACTGACAAACACCAGACTATTGTGGAACACACTATTAAGCAGCTTGCCCGCTCAAGGGCCCAATAGCAACAATAGCGCATACTGACAGCAATGGTGGGGCTTTGAAGCAGCATCCTGTCATTGATATGTAGATGGAATTAAAGGTTAGAATAAAAGTTTTAAGATTTGGAAAGTGCCATTCTTTAAGTAATGAGTAATAAAGATTTTTTTTTCTCTTGTGGTGTAACATTCACCAGTTAAGTGAGTGACGTTACTCAAGACTCCACAACGTCTCAAAGTGTTTCTAAACCTCAAGAACAGAACATTCTACTCCAGCACTCGGACAAATCTTCATTTAGACCGTTCTGCTTCACGTCACTTCAGCAAGAACTTCTTCTACTTCTCTGCCCTGACATATCAGACGTACAACATTCATTAAAATGTCATCTCCTCTCGGACCAGCCTCAGATCAAAGGTTCTCAGATGCGGAATGCTTTTTGTAGCTGTTTGCCCGGTTAATGTGTAAGTTGTGCAAATTTACGAAGGACGAAAACAAGTCGAGCAGAAGCTCACATGATGGCCAGGGTCTCGTTAAAGAAGTTAACTGCCAAGCTTATGTTGAGGGTCAGAACTTTATGACACGTTTCTCGTGATTGGGTCACGAATCGCCAGGGTGATGCTGGGTGGGACTGTTTAGTGAGGCCAAAAGACATGATTGAATATTTTTTTATTTTAATGTCACAATGTAGAGTGTAAAGAGTTTTTTCAAAAGGTGAGTCTAATTCCAGTCCTCTGTAGGACACACACACACACACACACATTGGAAATAGTTTTTAGCTCCATTTGGCCAGTCCATGTTTTGGGATTAGGCAAAGCATTTTTATGTGGACAAAAAGAAACCTTGCTCAGTACCATAATGCCACCTTGCATACACATTTATTTACTTAGTTATAACAAAGGGGAAACAAAGAGCACATGTTTACAACTTTCATGTGTGTGTGTGTGTTACAACCAATGAAATAGGAACACCTTTTACAGAGGAAACTGTCTCTGAAAAGAGCCAAAACATTAAAGTCATTCAATGTCATTGTTTGATTCAGATTCTCTAGTTTGATCCTTTAACCCAGAAGCCAATTGACAGCGCTTACACAATATATAAATAAATAAATAATTCATGGAGCGATTTATATTTACAATCAATAGTTGTTATTTGTTTAGAATACCCGGTAAAGTTAGTTCATGGTAGCGAACTCGGACTTTGGAACGTAACATTTGCCAAGTCACATTGAGTCTGAAAACTTCAGTTTAAAACGCTTTTATTTGTTCAGTAAATAAAATCTTCAGTCGAATCGTGTGGTGGAATCATATTTGGTGAGATTTAATCAACACGATACTTCACAAGATGTTGTCTGCTACAGAAATGATTCTGATTCAATTAGATTCTGATGTCACAAGTTCATTCTCACCTTGGAAGTAAAAAAGATTCATAAACATAACCAAATACAAATCCATTTATTACCAAAATCAACTGGTAAAATAAGAAACTGATATCTTTTCCCCTTCTAAACATTAAGAATGAAAATTTTAGTTAAACAAAAACTCACAAATGTATATAAAATATTTGTCGAAAATGGTTGGCATTGACAATTTTTCTACAGACATGCTGATGCCCAAACTGTTGACCCGCCGTGGCACCTATTCAGTGTTATATATTTGTTAACATATTTCCCTGAGGAAATGAACCCAACTAACCCCAAAGACGATGGTTTCATATACCACTTATATTAATAACTTTCTTAACAGTAAAACCAGTTTTAATAGACAATGTTTTGAGCAACGCTCGACTACAGAGCTATTAAGCACCGCCGTTCGGATCGGCGTTGACTTATTACTTTCATAAACTGATCACAGAATTTACCGAAAATCTGAAAGGAAAATAAAAACATTTCGTTATACAAGAATCATTTCCTTTCTCTAGTCATTTCTGGACTTTTTTAGTACGACTAAGTCTTAGATCAGGGGTCACCAACCTTTCTGAAACTGAGAGCTCCTTTTTGGGTTCCAACTAAAGCGAAGGGCTTCCAGTTTGATACACACTTGTGACATCACACATTTATAACCTTTAATGACATGTTACTATTAATAATGAATGATGTTCATCTATGTGAAGATGCTGATCATGTCAATGATTTCTCACAATCATATTCAACAATCATTTAACAAGGTAGGAAACAAATAAATATCAATATGCACAATATGCAGCAATTTTTAGAACAGGCCCGCGGGCGACCTGGTGCACGTTGGTGACCCCTGTCTTAGACCATTAAGATGCTGGCTAAACAATTTACACGAATGTCTCAAGGGAAGCTTTTAAAATCTCGTCGAATGTGTGCAGGTCACCTATGATTTTAAAATCCACTCCAATTTACTAGGTTAACGTTACATTGATTAAAGATGACGAAAATGTTTCTCATTAAAGATCAGTTAAACATGAGCAACATTAAACATTTATTATTTATTAATCCTTTCTTTTAGGTCCCAACAGAACAGTTCGATAAATAATTATGACACAAATGTGGTTTAAAAAGCAGCTCGGACTTGTAAAGTTTTAACAGTGTAGACAACTATAAAAGTAATGTACGATTTCTCTCAATTTAGACACAGCGGAGCAACTCTGTGCTGATTGATGAGAATGATTCAAATACAAAAGCAAAATAAACACTCAAATAGAAGAAATCAGTTTAATGGCGAAACACTTGCATATATAAAATGGACAAAAGCACTCACGCCATTTGTCATTTATGCAGGCCAGACCCCAGTGAAATCACGTTTCCTTTTTTAATAGTCTCGTGGACATTAAATAACGAAGAGAAAACGACGCATTTAGATTGAGTTATATCTTCTTTAAATGCCGATCATTAATTATTTCCAATTACAGTACAATAAATAGCAAACCTCGTTGCATCAATGCCCTTTACGGTACATTTGCGCCGACATCGATAAGCGGCGAAAACACACGGCGAATACGAAGACGAATGTCAACATGATTAATTCAATTCGTAGTTTCAATAGTACCAAAAATAAAAGAAATCTGTAAAGCTACAGCCCTTCTTTAGAAGCAAAATAACAGTAAATCGAGACCCAAAGCAAAATAAAGACAAACTTGAATAGAAGCATAAATAAATGTACATTTCACACAGATAGACAGGAGGCAAGAGCCTACACACACACACGCGCACACACACATAAATCAGTATTAAAATAGTTTCTCAACTTTCATGGGACAATAAAATGGCTGATCTGGACTTGACCGTTTTCGTTCGGCTAATGAGACACAACTTTGTTCCGAGTAGCAAAATACATCCTTTACATTGCATTAACCACGACAGCTATTAAAAGTTGTTAGATTTTGCTCTAGACTGTCAGATTTATCACAATCTTATCCAATCAAATACTACAAACATGTTCAGGTGTCCTCTAGAATTACAATCAATTAACCAACAAACGACACATCGGTGAGAAATTAACCACATACATTAAAACTCGGTTCATTTTCACATTTGCCAGCCAGTAATAATGATTCCCATCACTGTAAAAGACGTTTGAACATTATTGAAAATTTGGCTCCTGTCTGCTTTTCTACGTCCGGTCTGGAATCAGATTCGGTCCGGCTCAAAGTGAAAATTGGTATAACATTAGCATGCACATGATGCCATGATGCCAAACATGTCTTATTAGGTAACGCTGGTTGCTGAATATTAAAGAACATGCTGCAACTGGTTTATTGGTTCTTATAAAATTATCCTATTCAGTGTAAAAGGATTAGACTAGCATTAGACGACTAAAGTGTGCAATATAAAGAAAAAGAAATTGCCTTCTTTGTATCGATTAACCTCTAATTATTGATCGTTGCTATTTGGTTACGAGAATTTGGCAAGATTGCAATCCCAAAGACGCTGTAAACAACGGCAATACTAACATTACTGACACAACAATACCTGACAGCATGAAAGCATCATTTGTAATAAAGAAAACTTCTTTAGTAATCAGACGAGATTAAACAGATTAAAGACAAAATGCTGATTTGTACACGTTAATGTGTTTAATTTATTACAACACCGAACGTGAAGTGCTGATGATCTAGAAAAATACTGTTTTTTTTTTTGAGGAAAGTACCATTAACTGCAATCAGTATCCGAGTAATAAAAGACAAACAAAAGGCTGGTTTACGTTTCGACGGCATGGCAGGGAAAAACGAGTTTAAAAACGAATCTAGTACACCTGTTGTTTCAATTCGGACGAACTGTGTAGCTGCTGAGTGCAATTTGGGATACGAAACCCAGTCTAACGTAGAGCAAACATGAAAGCAAAAGCCAAACAAACCAAACCTACACAAATGTGTTTTGTTTCTTTTGTTTACTGTTTTTCTCCTTGTTGTGATCGGTCATGGCCAATTGTAGCTTGTCTCACTCGCCACTGTGGAAAAATGGCAGGAATTTCACAAGCCATCATCTGCTGTTTTGGTGGGACCTCACTTTTTACGATCCACGCTCAGCCACCTTTGTACGCCCTCGTACACCCTGTGTTTGACTGGTGACAAGAGGTCATAAGTGCTCCAGTAATAAAGAACCTAGTTTCACACACACACACAGCACATAGTCTAGTTTTGAAATATAGAGAGCAAAAATTATGAAAAGTTCATCATATCCGCCTCCCAACATCCTAAGAATAAAAAAAGATCTTTGTCTACTGGCCTCTATATTAGTTGCCTCATTAGTATTTATATATATATTAAAAAACTTGAGCCATAAGCGTAGGAGCAGTCTGCCCTGACTGGCACTTAAAGCTAGCACTGCTAACCCCCGCTGCCCAATTAGATCTTTAAAGACATTAGCCGTGCCCTTTGGACAAGAGTGCGATCTGTCCCATCACTACTTAAACATGACTCTCGTCTTCCATGGGAAGAAATAAGAAACGGATGGCATGTTTAAAAACGACTCGGAAAAAAAATACTGTATGCTGACGGGTTTACAAATGTGGCTCCACATGCAGATGGAGCTCAGACGTTAGCATGCACCCTATCCGACATGATACGTGTTGCTAAGCTAACAGCACAGTGCTTGTGGGTTCAGTCTGGAGTCACGAGTGCTTTAACCACTATCCAGGACCTCAAAATAACGGCAATGCTAGTAAGCTAAGTATCATTTATACTGTGGTCCTAGGACATATCACGTACACAAACAGACCCCCCCCTACCCCCACCCCCCGGGGCAGAGAATACACAGTTCCCAGCCTGTGATGCCTGTCCCAAATACAAAAATAAAGCAGCTTACAAAAAGAGAGAGAGAGAGAGAGAGACTGCTAACACGGACAGGATGAAACCTATTTACATTTAACTGCTCTTATTATTTTTTTTTACAAAGAAATGTTGATCCGTGACAGAAAGCAGTTCTCTCTCCTGTTCAGATAGGTGGTGCTAGCAGTCAGGTATGATCTGATAAGAGCCGTTTTCTGGGGGTGGTGACGATTTGGCTTCGGTTGTGGTTTTGGGTTTAGGGGGCCAGTCTGGGTCCACACTCAGTTCCTGGGCTAGGTGCATGTAAAGAGCTTTGGGAACCTTCCTCCTCCGACAGCACACACAGGAGAGGAACTTGGACGCCCACAAATCTGCTCCACCCTACACACACACACACACACACATGCAAACACAAGGAAAATAAATAAAGAACAAGGAAGAAATTGAGACGGGATGCTTATAAAGATGTCTTATTACACATTTACAGAACTTAAGCACAAGTACTAAAGTTCCATACTAACTGTACCAAACTATAACCAAATGAGTGTATTTACATGCACATTAATAACACTAAAAACCGCAAGTCACTGTAACTCACGTGCTAATTAAAAACAATTGCGACAGTCGAACCAAGACATCTCACACATGTGAGTTTGAATAAACAGAAAGCTTTAGAGAGTCATGCACAGCTTGCTTATGGCAGTATTAAATTACAATGGAAGTATTAGAGGGAAGAAAGAAAGGGCTCTCAGTGGAGTAAGTCACCCGCCACTTCAGGAGATGCCCACAAGGGGGAGCCTTAGTAGCATTTAGAGAAATCATTTACACATGCAGAAGGCAAACGTTACACAAACAAGGTCACATAAGAACACGAGAGCAGATGAAAGTGGGCAGATTATGAAGAAAAGGACAAAACGAGAGCAAAAAAAGGTGAAACCAGAAAGGAAAAAGAAAAGGAAAAATGTTACGACTATGACGTGGAAACAGGCAACGGTGAACAGAAGTGTCAGAGTTCCCAACCTGTGGTGGCGGGGCGGCAGCGGAGACACCGTAGCTGCCCTGCTTGTCTCGGCTGAACACAAGCTTCCATAAGACGACGTCAAGGACGAAGGTCTATGGAATATTGTAGTGGGTCGGAAAGAATGAAAAGAGCTGCTGATCACGTTCAAAAGATTTCAATGGCGTTAGCAGTCGCGCAAGTTTAAAAAAACTAGACTTGATCCTTACTCAAGAGGGAAGTGATTTCAGCGGTGCATTAGTAATGAGCGAAAGATCCGAAGAAAATTACAGTGGACGACGGAGGAAGGGGAAGGTGCGGTGTGAATTTGGCACGTTCGCGCGATACACTCGGCCATATGGAACGGGATTAAGCGTGTTAAGCGCCGTCGCCGAGGAGATTCGATGTTTTTGATTCGTTAACATGATTCGTCAACAAGATCTGACTAATCTCTGCCGCCGATTGGCTGGAAATTCTGGTTGCAGAAGCTGAAACAGTGAATAAGTCATTTCTAGGGAAGGCAGAGCAAAGACGAGGCCGCTACAGGAAAACACAAATTATGCAAAATAAAGCTTTAAATGGGAACAAAGAATTTTCTAGAACACAGATTCGTATCGTCGCGAGTTGTGCGATCCGGAGGTGAACGAGATCACACGATCGCTTCAGAGAGCGGCTAACGTTTCTCAAATAATGACACTAGGGCTGTCCACAACCAAGGATTTTGTTGGTCGACCAGTGGTCGTCATTTACTCCAACTAATCGACTAGTAGTC
>JAOTRQ010000005.1:898249-910600 GCA_028565875.1 Hoplisoma paleatum | reverse complement strand
AACATGTGATCTGTGCCAAGTGGTGGGGGGGTGGGTTTGGGTGGGGTAGAAGGGAGTCATGGGGGTAAAAACAAAAAAAGGATTTAAGTCCTCTGTGGAGTAGATGCAGCACACAGACTGGTGCCATGGCCTCACTGGTTCTGCTCATCTTTTTCCTGCAGATGTTGAAGCCCACTTGGCAGCAGATGCCCCGACAATGTGCCACGACTGAAGCTCTGGAATCCAAACAGTGCTGCCCGATTTGGTCAGGAGACGGATCCGCATGCGGGTCTCTGTCAGGTCGGGGTATCTGCCAAGACGTGTCGGTGTCCGAGCAGCCTGACGGACCTCAGTACCCCTTCAGTGGACTAGACGACAGGGAGAGATGGCCTCTGACCTTTTTTAACCGCACCTGTAGGTGTCTGAGGAACTTCATGGGCTCGGATTGCGGTGATTGCGCGTTTGGTTACTTCGGTTCCATTTGCGCGCAAAGACGCGAGTCGGTCAGGAAAAGTGTTTTCCAACTTTCAGCATCGGAGAGGCAAAAGTTTATTTCCTACCTTAACCTGGCTAAAAACACCATGAGTCAGGAGTACGTGATCATCACGGGTACCTCTGATCAGATGAGGTTCAGGAACGTCTCCGTGTACGACCTGTTCGTCTGGATGCATTATTACGTGTCCCGACCGGCTCTCTTAGGAGGGAGGGATAACATCTGGACGACGGTGGATTTCGGACACTGGGCACCAGCGTTCTTACCCTGGCATCGTGTTTTCCTGCTGAGGTGGGAACACGAGATCAGAAAAGTAACGGGGGATTTCAGCTTCACCATCCCGTACTGGGACTGGAGAGATGCGCATGACTGCCAGGTTTGTACTGATGAACTGGTGGGAGGACGAAGCCAGTTTAACCCAATCCAGATCAGCCCGTCGTCTGTCTTCTCCTCCTGGAAGGTATTTTTCTATCAATGCAAACAGAAGGATAGAAATGTGACAAATGCATCTTATTTATCCTAGAAAATGTTGGGGGTAACGTTCCTCACTCAAGGACCCAATAACAACAATTTGGCATTGGTGAGGTTTGAACCAGTGTCATTCGGATTACTAGTCCAGTATTCGAATTACTAGATTACAAGTGAGCGTATGTGCCTGGCCTGGTGGGCATCTAGAGATTCAGTCCCTTGGTCAAGGGAGCTGCTGAATAGTAAAAATATTTAAAACAAGGTGCTCCAGTGGTTAAAGTACTGAACAAATAATCAGAAACTCACTGGTTAGGCTATATTGCGACAGATGGACCCCTGAGCAAGACCTTTAACCCGCGGTCATGTTCAGTCATAATTGTGCGTTGCTTTGGAGAAAAGCGTTTACTAAAAGCAGCTCATGCAATACATGTGAAAGTACCACTCAGTGCACCAGTCATACTGCACCAATGCATACAGACGGATGTACAGATGGAATGTATTGAAAATTCATTATATTCATTAAACAACAGATTCTTATCTTTGCAGTCAGTGTAAAAGTATTTTATTGGCATTAAATGAGGTCCATAAACTCATAATGGTTTGGAGTGCTGGTATAATGAACCTTCATATCATCGACATTCTCAGCATTTAGCAGACGCTGTTATTCAGAGTAACTTACACAAGAGATTCCATATGAGTAAACATCACCGTATTACAGCTGAGGTAAACAACACTTAAAAATTCTAACAAAATATTGGCTTTAAAAAATAGATGAAGTGTTTGGTAAATAATATCATACTCACAGGTTACGGTAATTGGCACAAATATTCACAGACAATTGAACATATTGGAAAAACATAGAAAACATTAAAAATACAGAACAATGTGCAGCCAGACAGCCTGAAATCTCAATTTAACACTAAAACTTATATATCCAAAGCACTGAATCTTGATTAAGTCTTGATATGTTTTATGAATTTTCACTGAGATATTAAATATTATTGTGTGTTGAAGGTCATTTGCTCCAGAGAACCAGAATACAGTTTGAGAGGCGTCCTGTGTGACGGCAACGAAGAAGGACCCATTCTGCGCAATCCTGGTAACCATGACCGGAACCTGATAGACGGGCTGCCCACATCTGCCGACGTGGAATTCACACTCAGTCTGTCCCAGTACGACACCGGATCAATGGACATCACGGCCAACATGAGCTTCAGGAACACACTGGAGGGTAAAAATAATTCCAAACTTACATACCAGAAGAGAGCAAGCTTTTTAATTTAAGTAGGCTGATAAGCTTGTGGTCTTTAAAAGTGTAGCGTGAAAGCCTTAAATGAATCACAGTAAATTGCTCATTTGTTCTAGTATCACCTAAAATTAGAGGCAATGTTTTATACTATTAGTAATTCAGTTCACAATCAACTTTGGTCATGTTTTAGTATGATTACATTTACATAAAGTAATCTGTTTAATCTTACTTAATCTGTGTAACCTTTTTCTATAATCCAGGTTTTGGAAACCCACATACAGGCATCGGAAACACGGGCAAGTTTGGCATGCATGCATCACTGCACGTTTTTATGAACGGCACTATGACCTCTGTGCAGGGTTCAGCCAATGACCCAGTCTTCCTTCTACATCATGCCTTTGTAGATAGGTACGTATAGTATTAAATAACCATATTTCTATCATTTTACTTACGTCAACTACGTTAGTACGAACCTGCCGATGTGCAATGAGGGTTCATTAGTTATTAGGTTAAAAAAAAATCACAATTTATGTTTGTACAAGGTTGTTGTTGATCACAAGGACAATAAAAAAGGACCCCATAAAAAGGACTTTAGTGTGCACTTTGGTCTTATATAGTGGTCTCTAAGCCCAAGAAAACATTAAAGTGTACTCGACTGTGAGCAGTGGCATCACTATTAGGTTTAATCAGTCACAGAAAATGTGTTGCAATCACTGAAGTATCAATCATGTCAAGTGTAAATAAATGTGAAAATACATTTATATTTACAGCATTTAACAGACACTCTTTTTATCCAAAGCAACTTAAGTTAAAATTAAGTTAATTAATTCTTGCTCAATGGTCCAACAGCAGCAACCTAGCGTTGGTGAGGTTTGAACCTGGTAGTCTTGTAGCTAGGCTTAAGATATAATCAGGTATTTTTGTTGCTTTTGTTTGAAAGATTCTGATTGTATCATTTATTTTAGCATCTACGAGCAATGGCTTAGGAGGCACCAACCAGATAAGTCCCACTACCCTTCAGAAAATGCCCCCATCGGCCACAACAGTGATTATCACATGGCGCCCTTCATGCCTCTTTACCGGAACGGAGACTTCTTCACTTCAAGCAAGGAAATGGGTTATGAATACTTTTACCTTCAAGACCCTGGTAAATAATGGTTGTATTATTATTAACATTTAATAACATTTTCCTTCTGGTACACCCCACAGATGCTCGTGTCTCTGTTATGTTTTAGGCCAGCGTTTCTTGGACGAGACGTTATCGTATCTCAGGGAAGCACAACAGATTTGGCCTTGGCTTTTAGTCGCTGCCATTCTGGGCGCCATTTGCTTCTTGCTTTTAGCTCTAGTGTCTGGTAAAACATACAGATTCTGGTTAAAGGGGAGAAATTCTCATAAATCTGAGTACCAGCCTGTGATCAACATTAGCAAGTCTTCAGATGGATCTTCGTCCTCTTACAGAACCATGATTACATAAAGGTGTCCACTAGAGGGAGACAGTTCCAACAAAGCCGCTTGCTAATCCCGTATGCGAATTATTAAAACTATGCTATGCTAACGCTAACTGTGTGTGAAGTGTTTCATTTCGTTCAATTCCAAAAACAAAATATGTTTATACGTGTCTAACGCTTCATTCATAGTCTAATAAATGTGAGTGAGCCACAAAGCAAGAAGTCCCAGGTTCGATTCCTGGGTAAAATAGAGCTTTTGAGGGCCTCCCTTCTCTTACTGTATTTTCCTCCAGGTTCTATGGTTTCCTATCACAGTCCAAAAGGATAAATTGAGTTATGATAAATGTCCTGCGTGTGTGTTTACTTCTGTACCCTGCACCGGCATCGCGCACCGTATCCCACCATAACCATTAAAGATTTAAGCGCTAATAAAACTAGATGATGGATGCTTACATCCATGCATTCTCACTGTCAAATTTTTTATTATTTTTTCACCACAGTGGCATGCTAGGAGGATACAAACCGTGTAACTTGCACCATTGCTGTACAAAATTAATACACGTGATTCACACACCAATGCCAGAAAAGGCAGTTTAACACATTATTAAGTGTTAGAGCATCTTTCAGATTAGGCCTTATTGAAGCAGTTCTAATCTCAAACACATGATCATGGCAGTTTTATATGTTACAGAGGCTTAATGAAAACGCTAAAAGAGGTAAACCTTGCTAAATGTAGCACAAGCTAAGCTCCGTGGCTAATTATCAGCACCTGACTACAATTAGACTCAGCATTTAAAGATTTTCAGCAGGCAGTCAAACCACCCACTAGAAAGCTGTATTTAACACACTGGTGTGCTGGTTCAGAGTTAAAGTTGCTGGTTCACAAAGTTACTTGAGGTCTTTGATTTTTGGGTCAGATCTAAATTAACATTCGCCATGCCGACTGAAAATCTGATTGATAAACGCATGTCCCAGTTCAAAAACCGGGGCAAGGAATCCACGGTAAGAACCCAGAGTTAAACTTCTCTTTGAAATTAAATTGCAAATTACATGGAATGATTCCACCCTCGGCTGTTTGATTTATTTCTTAAGAAACTGCGTGAGCAGAGAGTTGCAGAGTGTGTGAAGCTCCGGAAAGCTCAGCGAGTGGAAAGTATCCTCAAGAGGAGGAATATCTCCTCAGTACCTGATGAAGAGCCCCTATCTCCAGAATACAGCACGGATAACGAACAGGTTCTAGTCCTGATTGCTTAGTTTTAGTTTAATGAGGCATTCTTACTACATTTTACATCTTTAGTGAATACTGTTATATCTGAGTTTATTACCAGGTTATTTCTGCAACAATTGATGTGATCATAGCCAATGTTACCAGTAACTGTCCGGAAAGACAACTACAGGGTTGTCAAACAGCCAGGTAAAGGAGTTTATTATACGGTTCTCTCAAGGACTGTCTGTTTAACGAATCTACCACTGGCCTATAATAAAGTGATCTTTCAATCTTGAGCATTATTAGCATAGGGGCCTTTGGCATTAGTGATGTACTCTTAGTCATCTTAACTGTTAAAAGTGTTTCTGCACAACCTTTAGAAAGTTATTTTGTAAACCTCTATGTATCGTAGGAAGCTGTTGTCTCGAGAAAGGAATCCTCCATTAAAGGAAGTAGTCAACGCAGGCCTTCTTTCTCACTTTGTCGAGTTTCTAAGCAGAAATGATAATCCACCTTTGCAGTTTGAGGCTGCCTGGTCACTCACAAATGTGGCATCTGGCACATCATGGCACACCCAGCAGGTGGTAGAACATGGTGCGGTGCCAGCCTTTATTGCCCTTTTGGCCTCACCAATGCTTAATATAAGTGAACAGGCAGTTTGGGCCCTGGGCAACATCGCAGGTAACAAGTTTTGGACAAGAAACTCTAGAATTGACATTTCTGATGGAGTGCTAAACGAATGTTCTCATAGGTGATGGTCCAGCATATCGAGATGCACTAATTGACTGCAACGTAATCCCGGCATTGCTGGCTCGGCTAACACCAGATGCCCCGGTATGAGCTTCATAAACTATTGATTAATCCATACAGTCTGCTTTAAATAAAGCGATGTGTGACTTTACCTCACCTCACTTTAAGGTTGGCTACATCCGCAACTTGACCTGGACCCTCTCGAACCTGTGCAGAAACAAGAATCCTTTCCCTCGATTTTCTGCTGTCCAGCAAATGCTGCCATCCCTTATACAACTGCTTCACCACAGTGATAAATCTGTCCTGTCTGATGCATGCTGGGCCATCTCCTACCTCACAGATGGACCCAATGAGCGCATCGACATCGTGATTCTGACTGGAGTGCTTCCACGACTGGTCGAACTTCTAGGTTTTGATGAACTTGCCGTTGTGGTAAATATGTGGGCTTTTAGTTTCTTAATGACCTGTATATGATTTTAGCTTTGAGATGCTGATTAAATAACTCATAACCTGGTTTATGCTGGGTGCATTATCTGGCAGACAAACGTATC
Source organism: Hoplisoma paleatum (assembly GCA_028565875.1). Classification (NCBI taxonomy): domain Eukaryota; kingdom Metazoa; phylum Chordata; class Actinopteri; order Siluriformes; family Callichthyidae; genus Hoplisoma; species Hoplisoma paleatum. The sequence continues at coordinate 904,452 of JAOTRQ010000005.1, read as the reverse complement.
CAGTTTTAAAAGGTCTCATGTTTAAACTGTATGTGTGACATGCACATACAATACCCTTTTTTAAAATCTGACTTATCAATGTAGCTTCTACCAGACACCAGTGCTCGGGCCTGGTGCATTAAGTCTACAGGTGGGGCCCCCCATGGCCAATATGAACTCTTAGGTTCATTCTTGAGGCCTCGTACTGATGCATAATGGAGTTTTTGTGGGTGGATCTAAAATGGTGTTTTATTTCTTTTCATTTTTTAAATATAAAAGACCCCAGCTCTTCGTTCTATTGGGAACATCGTAAGTGGCTCCGATTACCAGACGCAGATGGCCATCGAGGCAGGTGTGCTGAGTGCCTTGCCTAAACTGATGCGTCACCCCAAACCCAGCATACAAAAGGAGGCTGCCTGGGCTGTATCCAATATCGCGGCTGGACCAAAGCAACAGATTCAGCAGCTGATCACATGTGGTATACTGCCACACCTTGTGGATCGACTGAAGAATGTAAGTAAGATTCTGAATTAATGCGACCGGAAAAACACCACCTTCAAGAGTTTTGGTCTGGACAATTTAGTATGGACTCTTCTTCAGGCCGATTTTAAAACCCAACGAGAGGCTGTCTGGGCAGTCACCAACTACACGAGTGGAGGAACGGTGGAGCAGGTAGTACAGCTTGTAAGATGTGGTGGATTAGAAGCCATTATAAACTTGCTGCAGGTCAAAGATGCCAAGACTGTCTTAGTCATCCTGGATGCCATCAATAACATTTTCTTGGTAAGCAATTGATCTCTAATTAGGGCCATGAACAGAACCATGTCTCCATTATGCCACCCAACACGTGTAACATTTCATTTGAAATAGTTATTTTGGTTTCTTCAGGCTGCAGAGAAGTTGGGCGAGTTGGAGAAACTGTGTCTGCTGGTCGAAGAGTTGGGAGGTTTGGATCGAATCGAGCAGCTTCAGAATCATGAAAATAATACAGTGTACCATGCTGCTCAAGCTCTTATTGAGAAATACTTCAGTGAGGTGAGTTCATTTAAAACAGTTTTAAATCAGTACTTTAGTCTTTTGGGCTCTGAACACTGAACCTAACTTTTGTTTTAACCCTAGGATAGTAAAGATGAGTGTCTGAAGACTGAAGCCACCGAAACTGACTTTGTTTTTGGGTCTGCCGAGGTCCCAAAGAAATTTGACTTCTAAAAACAATTTTATGTACTCTTTTATATAATAAATAATTTTGCAGTACTTTTTTGCCATAGTCTGTTTACTAGCCACAACTGTAGTCTCTAATCTAATCTGCAGTAACATGTATGATTGAATACATAGAAACAAATGCATCATAGTGTAACATAGCAGATATGTTCACTTGTTTTAGCCAGTATTCCAGACTGACTAAAGTAAAGTTACATTATATTGTCTGATTAACCAAAACTGTCTTGGTGTGTGCTGTGCTTCAAAATTTAATATTTAGAATTTACACTTTTAGCTTTTATCCAAAGCAACTCACAATAGTTACAATAGTTGAGAATTAAAGGCCTTGCTCATGAGCCCAACAATAGCATCTTTGTGGTTGTGGAACTTGAACCAGTGATGTTGTGAACTTAGGCCCATTATCTGAACCACAAAGCTATTGCTGACCCTAATTTTATTTTTTTTAAAGCTTATTTTGAAATCCAATCTAAATTGGGTTTGGGTTTCTTCACTCATTTGAAGTTGCTTTTAATTTCTGGATTCTACAGCGCTTTCAGAAGTGTAATACATTTGAATTATTCTGTAATCCACATTCAGGTCCGTTTGCTAGATAATAGATATTACACACATGAACTAAGCCTTTTTAACACCAATAACTGTCATTCATAAGCATAACAGTGCAGTCCGGATGAATCAGTTTAACTTTTAATTATAATGATGTACAGACATTGTGTGAAAAAGGAATGTAAAGAAGTCCGGACTAAAGAAGATTGACTAAACGGGATAAAAGCCTCGATGGAACAATCGAACGCCAACTCCAGATTGTTCTGGCACTAGTTCCAAAGAATCTAGTTTGAATAATGACTGCTCAATACAATTAGTAGATATTGGAATCTTCTGCAAAAGTAAACCAATAATCTTTAAGTCTATACTGGCTTTGAATGAGACTACTTTACATGCAATTAATCTCATGAGGGTTTGGAAATGTCATTCAGGAGTGTGTGTGTGAGGGCATTTAGTCGTTATCGTCATCAGTGTCGCTATCAGATTCATTTTTTTCTTCCTTTTTGGGTGGGCTGACTACAGGATGGAGGTCCAGCCTTGCCCAGGACATGGGCTCAGCTTTCTTCAACACAATCTCAATCTTAGCAGCCATCATGTTCATTATGCTTTTACTTGTGTCAATAACCTAAAAGAGAAGAAGTACTAATTAGTTATGTAGAAGAATTTCTAGTTACTAATTCAGAATTTGTGCATACATGTGTGTGTTGGTTGGTATGTACTACTTACACCCCACAAAATAATCTTCTGTTCAAATTCTTTGTCGCTATCGAAAATAATGTGGATGTCAAGCTGAAATAAAAAACTTATTTTAAGGATGAAAGCAATATGATATTGAAACCTTATAATAAACGATTTGTTCTTGCATAAATGAAACCTCAGAGAATCAGACAGCTGTGGATTCGATTAGAGCTTTTATGGTACAAATGTATTTTTATTATATTACAATACATTTTAGAAAAATGCTGGTCATAGTTACCAAAATACCACAATAAAAGCCTGCCACTGTTTACAATTAAAGCCTGGGCCATTATTGGCCCTCATTTAAGACCTTTAACAATGGATGCTGTTGAGCAAGATGACAACGGATCTAACACTTTTCTAAATGTGATTTATTAACACAGCTTGTGTGTCACTTGTGTGATTTTAGTTGAATTGTATTGCACACTTCCATACATGCTTCAAATGCATCCGACTAGACTGTACACCCTCGTTTCTCTTTAGAATATTTCATCAATATCAAGCAAACATGATCCATGAATGTTGAAACCTTGTTCATTCAAGGTAATATAAAATACTTACCATGGTACTGTTCCCATCTACATGACTTAGCTCAGGGATAGAGTTTTTGGCATAGATGGTTATGGTGACCTGACCTCCAGTTTGGTGCCAGTCAAACCGACATGGCACAGCCTTTTTACCCTGTGAACACCCACAATACACAGAGAGAGATGAAGACACGAAACGCTTTTGGATTTTAAACAGGATTAAACCATGCACACACCGCATCCTTCTTGCACCATGCATGCTTTCCTTTGGTGCAGCCCTCCTGAGACAGAAAAGTGTCGAAGTCGGACGTTTTCCTCTTACAGCAGCTCCAGTATTTCATCCTTAAGATGATCAAAGGTGGATAAAGATAGGTTATAGATTTGACCTCAGATGATTGGGTTTACTGTGTTTAATGAAATAATGGGGTAATTACTTACCCTTCATGGAAGATGGGGAATCCAGCATGATATAAGCACACATCTTCAGAACTCTCTGCTCCAGTGAAAGTCTGAAAGAAAGCACTTATTAGAACTTGACTGCTCAGGTTTTTGAGATTTATACCCAAGTCCGATTTTCTTTAAGACAATCATTAGTGAATAATTCATACACTTTGCTCTGGTAATGCAAATGAATGGCTCGGTATAACTTTCATTTCTACTTTTTTTACATCGTAATTGATCCTGCATAATCCTTCCTGCTCACATTTAATGTCACTTAAGCGCAGAAGCATTAATTACTAACGAAGAGAAATTAGTACCTTAGTGCAGCCTCCATTTTTACAAGAGGTCCCGATTTTAATCTCATCGCTTTCTTGTTCTGTAATATAAATACAAAACTTTTATTTGAGTAATGAAAATTTGCAGTTCGCTTCATAGTTTTATAAAAGAAACAAAAAATTTAAAAGAAACAAAAAACGCATGATGAAGATTTAGAGTAAGACTTTAGTCTCACCTTTGTCCTCTGGTGCAGTTTCAGACATCTTGATCTTCTCCAGCGCCTGTTTAAGTGAAGCCGAAACCTTCTGCTGCAGTCTTGAAACTGGTTCATTAGGACTACACGTCAAAGAAGAAAATGTTTCAGTTTTTCCTTTTTCTAGGTTCTTAAATAGCCCGTCAACCTCGTGCACTTCAGATTCTTACAGCAAAACATTTGTAATTATGGTGGTAGAATTACCTCGGTCGCTGAATCGCCTCAATGGGTTTGGGTGTTTGAATGATGGACTCGTTAAACTTTGGTTTAAGGTCGTTGAGCTCTTTCTTTTCTCCAGATGACTTGACCTCAGGTTTGATGGGTTCAGGTGGCTTCTTCTGGTTATGAGGTCCAGTTGTGCAACCCTTAGGAAAGAAAAGTAGAAACTTTACTATCACTCGATCTAGAGAAAATATAAAACCATATAATGTCCCAATAATGGTTCCACCATCAGTTATTTATTAATGTATCTTCAGAAGTTTTTAGTAAACTTAGTATTGTGTGCTAATGTGTGGCGCTGCCATGAATCAAAGAAATATGTTAAATTACTTAAATATACTTACAGCAATACTAAGAAAATCAGAAAAATCAGTTGTGCGTCGTTTACAGCAGGACCAACCCTGAAGTCAAAATTAAATATTCAATAAATGTATTAAAATATGTTTTATTTAAAAAAGACAAATTATAATATAGGCTTTATATCAATATATTTTATACCTTTAAGGCATCGTGGAAAACTGGAACACCGGGATGGTAAGTGCATGCATCTGTAGATAAACAATATAGGTTGTATATTGTGTTTTAATAATAATAAAACATATTTATTTAGATGTGTACGAAGCTAAACTGGTTAGCATACTGACAGAATATGTGGTCTGACACCCAGAGCAGGTCAGTATTGGCTCATAACCCCAATTTCAACGCTAAATAGGACCAGATATTGTTATTTAAATTAAAAATAAAAACATTAAAACGACTAATTATGCTCTCTGATGCTGAAGCGACTGGTCCTGGGAGGTTAGCATTAGCAACATGGCTAGCTAGTTAGCTAACTGTGTCTGATGGAGCGTTTAAAGCTGGAAGAGCGACTCACCGTCGGGGTTGTTTTCAGGATCGAACCGCTGCCCACATCCCTTATTATAACACAGAACAGACATTTTGATCTATTTATTACAAATCTGCCCTGCTAGCTGTGCTGCAGTCTGGATCAGAGGTTAGTTTGTTCTAGAACCAGACCCGCAGCTTCCTTTAGCCATATTAGCACCGCACTTCGTTCTTTTCCGGAGACTCTCGTGAAGTTCCGTAAACGCTCGCGCGCCGAGCTACAGACCAACAACTGGAATCTCCACGTGCAACAAAACCCTCATCCTAATTTTAACATCCAGCCAGTCAGCCAATCATTCATCCATCCATCCAACCAACCACTTATGCAATCATCCATCCATCCAACCAACCAACCATCCATCCAATCAACCATCCATCCATCCAACCAACCAATCATCCATCCAACCAACCAACCACTTATCCAATCATCCATCCAACCATCCAACCAACCAATCATCCATCCAACCATCCATCCAACCAACCAACCACTTATCCAATCAACCATCCAACCAACCACTTATCCAATCATCCATCCATCCATCCAACCAACCATCCATCCAATCAACCATCCAACCAACCAACCAACCACTTATACAATCATCCATCCAACCAACCAACCACTTATCCAATCAACCAACCATCCATCCATCCATCCAACCAACCATCCATCCATCCAACCAACCATCCATCCATCCAACCAACCACTTATCCAATCATCCATCCAACCATCCAACCAACCACTAATCCAATCATTCATCCACCCATCCAATCATCCATTCATCCAATCATCAATTTAACCAACCTACTATCCATCCAATCAACCATCCATCCAACCAACCAACCACTCATCCAATCATCCATCCACCCATCCAATCATCCATTAATCCAATAATCAATCTAACCAACCTACTATCCATCCAATCATTCATCCATCCATCCAACCAACTAACCAACCAACCAACCAAGTGTTACCAGCACTGATTCCTATTTACTGTAATTGTGGGACACACACTAAATATACTTATCACCTGAACGCACGCAACGCACCGCACACACACACACACACACACACACACACACACACACACACACACACACACACACACACACACACACACACA
>JAOTRQ010000005.1:874212-894482 GCA_028565875.1 Hoplisoma paleatum | reverse complement strand
CACGCACTGGGTTAATACACTAAACACCTGAACAGGTTGCTAGGCTGTTGCAGTGTACAGACACACACACACACACACACACACACACACATCTTGTCTTCCACTCTGTTTCTGCTCGGTACAGTCGGACTCTGGTCTGGGATCAGCTCAGGAACGAGCCCCAAATTTCGGGGCGCAGCACACGGCCTCCTGAAACATCACCCCACCCCCCTTCCCCCCCAATCCTGCTCCAAAGAGACTAAAACTCATAAGCTCCCGGGGGGGGCAAACTGCATGGATTTCAAATAATAGTGACAATATTTTCAGATTTTTCATTGAAAGATATATTATGTATATGGGAATATAAATATATAGATATATTCTAGGGCATTTGTACTTGTAATTTTTGTACATATATTCAAATAATGCTTTTTTTTCTTTTTTTTGGGGGGGGGGGGGTGTTTGTTTGTTTGTTTGTTTGTTTGGAGATGAGTGAGCGTTTGACGGGAGTTTGATACGACGATGCCGATCGGGTGCGTGTGACAAGGGCGACTTCTTTACCTTCTGGCTTTTCACAAATTTATCTGTATATAAATGTAAACGCATGTACAAAACCAGCCGGAGTCCTCGCCAACGTGTACAGAAACGTGGAGGTAGTTTCGACCAGGAACTGCTGATAATTAACTGGATGCAAAAGCTTTAGTGCGAGGAAAAGGGGGGGGGGATTATATATTGTGGGGGGGGGACACACACACACTAGTGATGGACGTCGTGTATGATCCTGATGGTCCATGTCTGCTCTGAGATCCCACAGAGTACCGAAACGGTCAGTTACAGCCGCTTTACGTTACACACACACATAATAAGTGCAGAATTTCACACGCATGTGTGTGTGTGTGTGTGTGTGTGTGTGTGTTTGTGTGTGTGTGTGTGTGTGTGTGTGTGTGTTTAGCCTCAGGTGCTGTGTGAGTGTTTAGCCCCCAGATGATTCCAGCGGAGGCTGTTTGCACATGTTTTCCCTCACCGCTGAAACACATTTTCTACTTTTAATTGTCATTTGTTCATCTGGCAGACGTAAACGAAACGCTTTTCCCTCCCTCGTGGCCTGTAACAGACTTGATTCCGCTTTGATAGACGCACGAAACGATGGCGTGTCGCCCGACGGCTGCGATTTTCCATTTAGCAAAACAAGATTCGGTGAATTCGAGCACTCGCACCGGTCGCTGAATCTTAATCTTAGTCCTAATTTGATCTAAAGTAATTTAAAAGCAAGATTTTATGACATCATCACCGGATCCTTCATCGTTCCCTTAACTACATGAACTGTGTGTGTAATCCACACGTACCAAATACACCAGATACGTGCATATTCTTACATCATAATAATATTATCACATGTTTTATTGATTTATTTATGTAAGCTCATTACGGGGGCTTACTGTCGCCTCACAGCAAGAGCTCCCCGATTCCATTGCGATCCGGGGCTTTCTGTGGTAAATTTGCATGTTCTTCCCGTGTCGGTATGGGTTTCCTCCGGGTACTCTGGCTTCCTTCGTCTATCAGGTTCATTGGAGATAATGAAATTGTCCTCTATGTGTGTGTGTGTGTGTGTGTGTGACGACCTCTTCAGGTGTTTAGTGTATTCACCCGGTGAGTGTGTGTCACCGTCTTTTCACGAAACACACGAGATGATTTTTACGTGGCCTGTGGTCACGCCGAGACGTTCACACTCTCCGTATTATAATCGAACAATTGTTGTTGTTTATTTTCATTTATTTTTGGCGGGGGGACAGGGGGGACAAGGGGGACTGAGCAGCCATGACTGACGCAGGAACGTACGTGAACATCCAGCGTCTTTATTTAACTTTGTCATTATAAATAAACTTTAGAACTTGTACACGGTGAGCACGCCGCAGTTATGAGAGTAAAAACGGCGACATGTAGCCGCTCGCTAAGTGTGTAAAACTCCGACACGTTTGGGCTGCGACCCGAAGTACAACATGAGCTCGAAGCTTCATCTATATTTCCAAGAATCCAGTGCGCAGGAGAAGACTGTGAGTTCTAAACCATCGTCTCCACTTCCTCATGAACGGAGAGGCCGTGTTGGTAAACTCCGTACGCTGTGTTTTGCTGAAGTGCCCTTTAATCGGGCTCCTCGATGGACCCCGAGACCTTTCTTCTTACAGACAAGCCATCCAGAGGGTTCCAGAACCTCCCACACAAAAGTCCAAAACTCCACCCGCCCGTGGCTGCGGTTTTTTCTATCCCATGTTAGCATGCTGGACCCGTAACACCGTAACCCCGTCGACAGCCGTCGCTGCACATCAATCTTACCTGATTTCATCCTTCGCTTCACTTTATTTATTATTCGTTTGAAATCTTTATAACCAAGAAGCCATAATATGGTACAATCTTCAGTGTTTCATCAGGATTTTGTCATTGATTTTAACTCTTGGTCACAAGAGTCCCAAACAAACCATCTTATAAATAATCTTTTTGTGTTACAAATCAGTGTTTTGTCTTTATTCTACACAAACTGTCTATAATTCTGTGCTAAATATGATGATATTATTATGAAGTATTCTTATTTATTGTACCCAGTTCCGGTCGTGATCTCCTCGTGTTTGTCGTTGCGTCTCCGTTCAGCTTCTCGCTGGTGTGTCACGTTTCATCTCCCTCCCGTCAGGACACAACGTGTGAGCGAGGGGACGATGAAAAGCAGCCGACATTTAAGATCAAACCCGAGTCCGGCCTCCGGACAGCAGTGATACTGCAGTGCATCATGGTCTCTCTCGCCTCGGAACCGCAGGAATCCCGACTCACTACAGTCGAGCGTTTAAGGTCGACCGATTAAATCAAATCAGTGGGTGGGGGAAGGGGGTGGTGAAGGTGTGGGAAGGGGGGGGGGGATGGGGTTTGGGTTCGGGTTCGGGTTTGATGCTTTGGAGGCAGTTCCAATTCCACATACAGTGGTTCAGCACTGTCGTCTCACAGAAAGAAGTACAGAGTTCGATTCCCTCTTCTGTGTGGCTGCATGGGTTTGCTCTCATAGTCCAAAGACATGCATTCAGGTTAATTGGAGATACTGTGTGTGTGCGTGTGTATATATAATGATGCCTGATGACCTACACAGGAAACCGGAGTGCCCCAGAGAAAACCCGATACAGGAAGAACATGCAAACTCCACACACAATCATAAAGTTACCAATCCACCTACTGGAATTTTAAACTCAATTCCTTCCACATATTTATACACAGTATAAATTATACACAGGTCGTGACGATACTTTACATTTTCATTTGATCAATCGATCCAGAATTTATCTTTACAGAAATATTATTGGGTCGTTCTGCAAGCCATGAAATGAATCCTCGAGTTTTTAATATCCAAGTTTGTGCTCTCAAACCTGAACCTATTTTCTTCCTGGGAATATTTTTAGATAATTGTTTTGTTATTAAATCCAGTTCCCCAGTTTGGCTTCCTGGTTTTACTGCTTCTTTTGAACTTCTTAAAAGTTTTTACTTCTAAAATGATTTGTCTGGACGAGACTGCACAAGGACTCTAAAGATTCTGTAATAAATACACGTCCAGGATGCTAGCAGTGGGTTTTATTTATACGATTCTTTTATTCTCTCTATAAATTTCTTCTTGGGTGATTGGGCCAGGAGTATTTTATTATTACTTTATTCATTTATTAATTAAACATTTTAACGTCATTTTTTGAAACCACGGGTCGGTCGTATCCATGACAGCAAACATTAATGCATTTCAATCTTCAACTTTAAATGTTTAGCATCTTTAATCTGGGCAACACAAGGGCGTCGCCTCAAAGCAAGAGGTCCCCCGGATTCTGTTTGGAGTTTGCATGTTCTCCTCGTGTCCGGGTAGGTTTACTCCGGGTGTTCCGGTTCGCACCAGGTTGAGGAGCAAAGATCGGAGGTCCCGTAGATACACACAGATACAGAAACAGAGCACGATGAGGGTTCGAGAAAGACCTGCAACCTCAGATCAGTAGCGGTTCGGAGAGCAACCCGAGGGTAACGGGTACGAGGGTAACAGGTCGGAAATGGGTAACAACACAATCTGTAATCTACATGAATCGTTTTTATCCTTCAAAGCATCTTTGCTCTTCAAAACTGAAAAATATTGGTTCGGCCTTTCAAGTGAGGAGCATCACTGGAATTGTAAATATTGTAAATAAGAAGCACAAACAGCTCCTTTGGTTATAAACTTTCACATCAGAACTGCAAAAGTGTTGCTCATGGATCTTTTGTTAATGATCCCGACTAAAACACTAGACAAAAGAAAGTCTCATTTGTTTATCTGTAGCGGCGGTGAAGTGACGTTGTGGTTCAGCTCTCAGATCCTGTACTGGACGGACACATGACGTCACACGGTTGGCTTCAGGATGTCGTAGTGCCACCTAGTGGCTGATATGAAAAATGACACATTTCTAGTATTTATGGAATTAAAATTAATAATTACATTATTTATAAAGTAGTGTGTCTTTCTCGCTTCACGTTATTCTATTATTAAATTTCCTAAAAATTTAACTTGACTTTGGCGATATAGAGCCAGAAAAAACTGACATTTAAAATATATAAAGCAAAAATGTTCTACGGCTTTAATGGAATCTGTCGCCTCGTACGTCATCGATTTATCTGGTTGTAGTTGCGGCATCTGCACACAAGGGGTCAGAAAAAACACCATTTTGATTCCACAACGAGACTAAGATGTGCATAATTTTGGGTTAATTAAGACGGAAAATAAATTAAGATCGAAGAATAAAGAATAAAAACGTTTTGAAGCGGCACGGTGTACAGAACTGAGGCCGGGTGCTTCGGATTCCTCCCAACGTCCAAGAACATGCAGCCAGGTGTATTAAAGACAATATATGACCTAGTGGTTAAAATACACTAATAATAATAATACAAGATGATTTCGATCACCCCTCTACATAAAACGTGATCTGTGCAGTGAAACACACACTAGGGGGCAGCAGTGAGGGGCATTGAGCAGCTCTAGCAACGACACCTGGGAAGCAGTCAGGGATTCGGTGCCTCACTCAAATGGCGCTTCAGTTGCGACCGGTCGACACTTGGAAACCGACCCATTAACCTTCTGATCAGAGGTCCTGTTCTCTAACCAACCACCAGGACACGACTGTCACCTAGAAGGTCGTCGGTTCAAGCCCCAACACTGCACTATAATCGGTCTGTAAGCACTATAATGCACAAGACAGTACACATATGTACCGCCGGCCGGCCGCAAGCATGAAGATTTTGTCAGGAAGGACACCCGGAGTCAAAACTGAATCAAATAACGTTACTCAATAACGGGAAACTAGGATCATCGCTTTTGATGTGTGTATCTGAATTTTATTACCCATATTCTAGTCACCTTGGGTATTTCTAAACACCTTTTTATAACCCCGACATAAGAACGAAGGTTCAGTTGTGACCCAAATTTGAATGAACCCCCCGATTGCTCCTCACGGCTCAGACACTCGGACCACTGAAAGAGAAACGATGTGCTGGTTAGAGAGGAAAAACACGAGACGAGCAAAAAGTGAAGCAACTTTTATGTCATACAGAAGACCGCTGGAATAAAGTACAAAGGGGGTTCTTGTCCGTTTTTGCCTCTCGGTAACATTTTTCTCTCTTTACACAGAAAGTCTTGATTGTACCATCTGTGAGTGAAATGTACTTCATCTCTTTCAGCTGTTTAGCACTGCAGTGCACATCAGCTCTCCAGGAACCGACGACAGGGGGGTGGGGGGCCTTGGGGTCAAGAGGAGGAACGCCAAGGGAGGGGAGGGGGGGGCGTCTTAGTTTTAGACCACATGCACCTCCAGCGACACCTACATGGGGTTTGACGTGGAACCGTTGGCCAGATGAACACGAGAAAAGTCGCCCTTGCACGAGGCGCTCGTAACCTTCTATAGAACGCGCGTGTGTGTGTGTAGATTTAGACATGAAAACACTGCCAAAGTCCAGATTTATAGACGCACATCCACAAACTATACCCTGTCTAGTATATTTAAGGTATGAAGACTCTCCACCCCTCCTCCCCTGAGGTCAATTCGGACCCTATCCGTTTTGCATCTGTGCTGACATGGTCGACAACGCTTGGGCTGGAAGCACTGAGACCCGTCCGAACTAAAACCCGAGAGTTCCACCGCACCGCGTGCTCGACAAGCTGACAAATATACTCAAAATACCATTAGGAAAAAAAGCAGTGAGTTCTAAACTTCCTTTATTTAAAAAAATATATAAATATGTACATAAATTCTATTTCAGCTATTAAAATGGGGTCACAAAGTAAACACCTGAAGCCTGGGTTGGGTTTGCTTTTTTTTTTTTTTTTTATACTCTCGTGGACTTTTTCCATAAGCTGTACTCTGCTGTCGGCTGAGAATGAGAACCCTATAGGACCTTTTGTTTATTTACCTTGTATTTAAAAAGGCTTCCATCAGACTCGAGTTGAGTAAGACAGGGGGGGGAGGGGGGCGAGACAGATTAAAAAAGCATGAACACACCTTCAGCGGGAAAATAAGGAGAAAGAAGAAGCGACAGGGACACGACTTTAGCAGAACCGTCTGTAGTCACACGTAACCCAAACCTCCCTCCAACCCTCCCGTCCAAGTCCCCTCCCCGGTCTGGTCCGGCATACGCCGACCCGGAGCCTCGGTTCCGTCTGTTCATGACCACTTAAAGAACCCAGGTAATGAAGGTGGCACCTGACTGGTGGCCCCATAAACCCCGGGATTATGGGACCGGCCAGAATAAAGCCGGAGCAAAATGGAAATATGGGCAGAGTACAATGAGTACACAGAATGAAAATAATAACAAAGAAAAGGTGTGGGGGGAGGGGAGAGCGTTTTTTTTTTCCTTTTCTTTTCGGGATCAGCTCTCTGTAAACATGCCACATTAAGGACAGTTCCAGTTCTGAGAAAGCAATTTTACTGACATTAAAAAAAATTCTGATACACCTTGTTCCAAAGTGCACACCTGCTACATTATTGGTTACAGACATCTATGTGCTATATAAAAAACTGCTTTGGTACAATAAATTATCAAATTCGGGGTGGGGGAGGGGGTGGACGACTCCTAAAATTCACAGCATAGATCGTGGGGGCGAAATGAAAAGCATTCATACAAACATCTGCGTGTTAAAAGATCTTCAGCTCGGGGTGGGAACATTAAAATATAAATATATATAGATCACAGTGATTCTTTCAATACGAAACTCAAAGAAATGTGAATCTCTCTCGCTCTCTCTCTCCCGGAGCCTCGCATAACGAGACGCGTCCACGAGAAGCCGGAAATAAATTCCCCAGCAGTGACGATCGGACGGATCTATTCATCACGTCTGACGAACCCACGATGCCAAAAACCTTCCAATAAATCCCACCCAGCAAATTTAAGATGGATTTCAGAACATCAGAAGAGACTGAGAGAGTCGCACCGTTTAAAGTCCAGTGCTGAAAGAATCACCCGGTATAACAAAGTAGAAAGCAACAGAAATGCGTTTGGTAAGTAAACAACATGCCAAAACAGAAATAAACAAACAAAAAACAAACCCAAACTTCTAACAAAGCCGAGAGACAATGAAGGACGGGAGACGGTCATTTGTGAGTCCGTTCACTTTGCAATACTACTACTGGGACTTCACACGGTCAGTATTAGAAGATCGTCCTGAACAGCAGGGTTCTCGGTGAGGAAGGCCTCGGGTTAGCTCTCGTACTGTGTACTATTTATTACAGAATTATGTAGACTGTGTGTTTCAGACCTAAAAAATAATAATAAAAAGATAATAATAATACAGGAAAGTCATGTTCCCTAGTTTAGTTTACGATGGGGGGTGATGGGGAATTGTCCAGCTTCATCATTCAGTGCTTAATAAGGCCATTTGTCAAAGGTTCTGTGTCTGCATCGCTGCCCGGTCCCAGACTCTTTCCCCAGGACGCCCTCTACAGGAGACACGCCCTGCCCTCGCTACCTCCGCTCGACTGAACTATATTTTAAAAAAAAAGAAAGAAAAGAAAAGCACAGGATTGCACGAAGACGATAAACAAGCCTGCTGCGAGAGAAAAACGTACAACAAAAGAAAAAAGAAAAGGCAGCTGAAAGAGTGAAAGAAAGAGCGGGAAGTAAAAACGATTCGCAAATGGCATTCCTCCTTCAGACCGTAGGTGGAGGAGCGACCTTCTTACGGACCCCCCCTCAAGTGGGAACCCAATCTCACGGCTGTCGGGAAGGTGCATATGTTAGTACACAATTTAAAAAGAGCCGAGTGACACCGAACAAATGGATGATTAAATCATTTGATCATAATACAAATAAAATTTAGTCGAAGAATGTTCCGTGTGGGACAACGAAGGAACGGATTGAGGAACGGAGACCTCCAGCAAGCGAGCGGCGGCGTCAGTCGTCGTCTCTCTTCTCTTTTACAGCAGCTTTTTAATCTCTATGCACTTTTTTCCCATAAGAAAAAAAAAACACCGTCGTTTTTTTTTTTAACACACACACACACACACACGCACACACACACACACGAAGGAGGAGGATTTAAAAACGGGTCCTCTCAGCGTAGTCAGGAGCTGGCCACCGAGCTCTGCTGGACACACACGCCAGCCATGGGCGAGTCCTCTCGGTCCAGGCCCTGGTGCAGGCCCATGTGAGTCTCGGCTATGTAGCCAGAGTTCGTCGTGAGCGGGTAGGCGGCGTGCCCGGCCGTGCCGGTCTCCTGGCGCGGGCTGGAGAAGGCGTGTCCGTAGCCCAGTCCGAGCGGGAGCGGGCGGCTCTGGTAGGCCTGGTGCGGGTGGTGATGATGATGATGGTTGCCCGTGGATGAGGACGACGTGGATGACGATGAGGCAGAGGAAGACAGCGAGGTCATGGACAGGTGGCCGTGCGACACCTCCATGGAGTCCTGCGTGGAGGCGCCGCTGTGCGAGGGCGAGTAGACGCGCGGCCGCGGGCGGGCCGGACCCTGACCGTGATGGCCGTGAGGGTGATGGTGGTGGTGAGGGTGATGAGAACTGTGTGGGTGGAGGGCTTTAGGCTGGTGGGGAGGCACGTGGAACGTGGTCTCTTGGACCGGGTGAGTCTCTCCGGCCGCCTGCTGGAGTCCGTCTCCGCCTACCCAACCCAGGGAGGGTACGAACGCCTGCCGCGGCTACAAAAAAAAAAAAAAAAGAAGCAAACAATAAAAGATTTAGCCACAAGGTGAGATTTATTCTGAAAACAAGTTTATGATGCATGGAATGATGAAGCAGATAAGCATTCATTATAACAATCGACCAGCAGATGTCACTATTCACACAGTAATTCACGTATCTGGGGAAGATGTGGCAAATGAGCAAACAAAAAAACCTGATCAAAAAAAGTTATGATCTGGCGCCATCTGCTGGATAAACTCTGGTAATGCATTAAATAAGACATTTATGATTATTAACCAAGCTGTGGTTTGGAGGAACGGTTTCCTCCCACAGACCAAAAACATAATAATTGGAAATACTGTGCGTGTGTGCGTGCGTACCCTGTAACAGATTGGTGACCTGTTCAGGTGTTTCGTATATTCGCCCAGTGTGTATCCCACCGAGAATAAATAAGATTAAACGTTGCTTACACTAGATGATAGATGTAGGAGGTGATTTAACAATTAACCACTAGATGTCACTATACATGATTCTGTATTATTATTGTGAGGTTCTTGTGTGAGTGTGTGTGTGTGTGTACCTGTGGGCAGAGGTTGTGGCAGTCCATGCCCACCGCAGCACTGAAGTGGCCTCCGCTGAGCCGGTGCTGATGGGTAGGATCAGAGCGGGCGCGTCCGCTGGTGCTCGTCCCAGACGAACCTCCTGCCAAAGCGGATAAAAGCGCGTTATGAGGAGCGAGAGCCGCTGCGAGCGCACGCGATGATGGGAGGTATTATGTTCTCGTTCTGACACTGACGCAGGAATTCCGCTCGTCAGTCAGCGATCGGGAACTAGGAACGACGTTGAAGGATAAAGTACCAGACACATGTTTAGCGCCACACAGGCCGTCAGTGTCGACACTGACAACAGCGGCGGCGACGGCGGTCATTACTAGAAACACCTGTCGTTACACCAGACGCGAGAGACGAATATCTGAAGCAGACACGCTCCCAGATCTACGTGGGTAGTGATGTTACTGATGTCAGTTCTGATTCCACTATTTCAAACGTTATGCATTGTTGATTCCTTCCTGCCGTGACCCTCCTATTTATCCGGGCTTGAGACAGGACACAAATCAACACACTGGACTGTCCATCCTATTGGTTAAGAAGCCATCCAGCCATCCGATAGTGCAGAGATACGGATTGGTGAGTTCAGGGATCTCACGAATCAAATATATTAAAAAATAATAAACCTGTAGAAGTGTCACAATGTAAATAAATAAATCACTGCAGGCCATAATAATTCTTCTTATTTATACTTATAGATCAAGTGATCTGACAGAACATTTTAAGAAACCTCCCAATACTGTGTCGCTCCTCACTGCCAAAACAGCCCAGGAACTGATTTTTTCAAGTCGATACGTAGTGACCAAAGTGCCCCCAACCCAGTCATGTGTCTGGTGCCCCCTAGTGTGCCGGATTAGTGCGACAGTAAAAGCACCTGAGCTGGAGGAGGTGCTGGACGTGGTCCCGGAGGACGCAGACTGCTCCAGGGCCGGACTGGTGGACACGCTGCTGCTGGTGTTGGTGCCCTCGTCTGCCGTCTTCTTAAAGAAGCTGTGCTGCAGCGCGTAATAAGGTTGGATGCGACTCTTGGGGTCGAAGTCCAGCATTCGCAGGATCAGGTCCTTGAACTTTAAGTAGTCGGCGACGGCGTGGCCCGATTCGCCCGCTCTCCGCCCGCCCGGCCCGCCAGCTTCCACACCCAGGATGTTGTGCAGCTTCCGCGAACCAGCCGGCTTATACTGGGGTGGGAGAGAGAGAGAGAGAGAGAGAGAGAGAGAGAGAGAGAGAGAGACGGGTTACTCGAGACACCGGAGCAAAGAACGAAGACTTAAGTAATCAGGAAGCAGCAGAAAAATCAGATAACTGCAATAATGGGATCGAGTGTTTTTACATGCACTTAAGTAATGTGATCACAGGAAACTGCACACCAGGCCGCCGCTAATCACATTTCTGTCAGTTACGCGGCTACATGCGGTAAAAGTACTTTCCAGTAACGACGACGACTTCTTCTTCTTCTTTCCAAGCGAGTGGCTTATAATTAGTTCCAGACGGAGCATTAATACACACACGCCACTGATGGTTTCAACCGTCTGACCAGAAACGTCAAATCATACCGACGTACATTCACAGGACACTTTATTAGCAAACGCTTCTATTAATATATAATATAATTATAAAAATTTAATAGCGATTTAAAACATTTTAAGGTTACATTCATGACCGAGACCCGGTATTTATTTAATCCTTTTTAAAAATTAAATAAATAGAACACTCAAACTACTTCACCTTGTTTGCATTATTAACAGAAATGATTACCTGGAACCACAATTACCTGGAAACTACAGAATATTACGTTTTATTCATAGCTGTACATCATTTTGCTTAGTGAATTCTAAGCAAAATTCTAAGCATAGAATTCTAAGTCATGTTATGATCGTTGTTCTGCACTCATCTATACGAATCGTCTCCGTTTGGTTATTAATAAAAATGAATATTTTTGCTCCTTTTGTATTATTGAAAAGTTGTCGTGTTTGCAGACGAAAGATTCCACAATCCGCCGTTTTATTGAAATCGAAAGCTGAACGTAAATTTAGCTCAAGTCGTAGCCACCGTGGGACGGTGAAATAACTCAGTAAAAAATATAAGTCATAATAAAGATAAATAAGAATCAGCTGCACAAACCCGTTTCCCATCTTTGGTCTTCTTTGCACACCACGTGCTGTCTGACATCTTCTCAAAGAACTTCCTGGCTTTCGGTGCCTGGTCCAGGATGTGACCGGGTGGGACCCCCAAAACTTCCACTATTTTGTTCATTTGGTCCACCTGCAATGGAACAGTCAGGGGGGCGGGGGGGGTGAATTTGTGAGAGATTTGAGCACAAGGGCTACACGGTTAAAGCAAGACTAGTGACTAGTTTAGGGTGGAAGTGAAGAAATGGGTTTGAGAATCTTTACTTTTACTATCTTCTGTATTAATACTAAAAATACATAAAACATCCGTTACGAAGTAAAAAAAAAAAAAAGATTTTCTAGTGATACAGGGTTGCCACATCAGTGATTTTATAGTCAAATCCTTTGAAATGCAATACTGGTGTGCAATACATCCAATCTGGCAACGATAGAGCTTCATTCTGAAAGCATGCAGGTCAGGAGTTCGGAAATGTTTGATGTAGAATATTTCACTTCTGTGCCTATATTTCTGACCTCATTGGCTCCACTAAACAGCGGCTCTCCGGTGTGCATCTCCACCAGGATGCAGCCCAGTGACCACATGTCGATGGCCAGGTCGTACGGCATCCCCAGCAGCACTTCGGGCGAGCGGTAGAAGCGACTCTGTATGTACTGATAGATCTGCAGACGCAACACATAATGAGAGAGTAAAAAAAGAACGCTCGAGTTAAGAAATCAAATCTACGTCGAAACCAACGGCGACGTTTAACACGGCTACGCACCCGCTGCCCCAGCTGGCACGAGCTTCCGAAGTCCACGATCTTGATGGCCGAGCGTTTGGGGTTGCAGAGCAGGATGTTCTCGGGTTTAAGGTCACAGTGGATGATGCTGAGCTCGGGCGTGGCCAGGAAGAGCAGCGCCGTGCACAGCTGCTGCGCAAACTTCCGCGTCAGGTTCAGCGAGACGCCACGGAAGTTGGTGTTCCGGAGCAGATCGTACAGGTTGTAGGAGAGCATCTCGAACACCAGACACAGATGACTCCGAAACATGAAGTGGCGCTTCAGATGAACTAAAATAAAAGATATAAAAACAAACAGAAGTTCAGCTTCTTCAGTTCAAACATCAAAATCTTTCATAACGAAATGAAGGTGAAATTATAAAATGTTTGAGTTCTTTAAATACGACGTGTGGATTTTGGTTTAAACCACTTTTGTGTTCCTTATGTCGGTTGTACTGCATTTTCACCTCCACAAAATCTGTCCGTCTTCATACAAAAGTTCAAGGGACACGACCAGGATTAAGTTCTCAGACAAGGATCGCTTACCGATGTAGTACTTCATCTCCGTATCATGTTTGTTCATGAGCTCCAGGAGTCGTACTTCAATCTGTGCTTGGTTCAAAAAAGCTTTTTTATTCTTTATGATCTTGATCGCGACCCACTCCTGCTCCAGGCGGTCGTACGCCTTCACGACCTGTCGACGAGAAAAGAAAACGGATCGACAATAAAGAAAAAGGATTAAAAGCTTTTCTGTGCTCGTAAGAAACTGATTCGAAACCCACCTGGCCGAACGAGCCTTTGCCTATTAATGAATCGATTTCGTAACGATCGAGCCATTTCTCTCCGTTCTTCACGATGTAGTCGAAGTTGTCGTCGTCGTAACCGTCGTTGTAGATCTTCCTCTCTTTTTTATTACTCGAGTCCTCGCCCTGGCCCTGCTGGTGCCGCCGCTTCTTTTTTGCATAGTAAACCTGAAATAAATAAAGAACTAAATCAACACAAGTGCAAAGTTTGAGCTCACGAGCATCCACATATAATCTTGTAAAAGATTGTTTATGTTGCACTTACGAGATCATTATTAATATTAGTGCCCTTTAGTTGCAATTAATAATGAGCAACAAGTCCACAACTGAACACCAAACGCACACGTGCACAAGTGAAATCATCGAAACCCGTCGTTTTCCGTTTATAGTTGTGTGTGCAAAAAAATCACCAAACAAACGTTTCTGAGGGTTCCGTCACGTTTGTGTTCGTTATTAAACAGATCTAACAAATGCTTGTGAAATGTTGGATCGTAAAATAAACATCAAGGCACCACCGTATACAGGGAGTGACTACTTTAACAACAAGCGTGTTCACTCATTAGTTTTGTTGACGACTGTGCGGCGGGAATAAAGTCGGTTTACCTCGTTGATGTGTTTGTAAGTTTTGATTAGTTCGATGGAGAGTTTTCTTAATGGAGCGGTGGCTGGATCCCGAAAGCACTGAGGGATTCGTCTCTGCAACATCACCACATCAGCAGTCACCTGATCACACACACACACACACGGTAAAGATACACTCCAACTACGATGTGATACACTACTGTGATTATTTGATTATCAAAAGTATGTGATTATCTTTGAGTTATCCAAACAATAAAAGCCCTTTTATTTCTGAGATAGAATCAAAATCATCTTCAGAGAATCGTCAGTTCAAAAGAATCATTTAAATCGATTCTTACTGAATCATTACATCCCGAGTAGAAACTACAGATAAAAACATCTGAAATGTTTTGGAGGACTGACACAGAGAGAAACTGAAATATTAATTCTGCTGGAGATTACATTCTCTCCTCTTGTACAAAGTGGTCGAGTGGATATTTATGATAAGCTGCTCCTGGTAATAAGAGGTTTAAGAATTCTCTGTAAATATTTATGTACGTTTATGAATTGTGATGGAGGTCAAAGAGGAAAAATAATCCTCTAAGAATAAACAGTTTAAAATAGAAGCGAATGATTACATCAGTTTCATTTATATATATTTATATTGTTCAAAATAAAAGCGGTACAGTTGTATAACGTGTGCAGCATAATCACTTGTATATTTGTATTTATGTGAGACATCCGGCGGGTCAGACAGGGATGCCCAATGAGCCGTATATGGCCCGCGAGCCGTAAAATTTCCAGGTCTGGACTTCAACTGGAATATCACAAGTTCTTTCATTTTAGGAGTAGCCAGTCTGGGAATTAAAGCCTACTCAGCGTGTGTGTGTGTGTGTGTGTGTGTACCTGGGTGCTGTTGAGCTGCGGGGCCTGTGAGCCGTACGGCAGCACGGCACTTGGGGCATCGGTGCCCATCTGGTGCCCATCACTGAATGGCGGGTGAGAATGGGGCGTCTGCGCAGCCATCTGCACATCTGCCGCATTGAACGAAAACGAGGGAGCAAGCCGAACAGACGAGGGTTTGCATGCTGAGGTCTCTCCTCCTGAAAAAAGACACCAGAACGGGACATCAGACGGGGCGGCGGGACCCGCATGTAGTAAACCGCTAACGTCCGACGAGAACCGACGACAGGAAGTTCCACCAGATTCTCTCCGGAAGTTCATTAACGTACAAAATAAAAATCAGGTTAAATTTGTCCAGGTCCAGTTCTTGTTTTTATTTTGGTCTTAAATACCGTCCAGAATAAAAACACCAGGACGTGCGTGTTCTAAATATTATTTCACTTCATCGAATAACACAAAGACTTTTATAATCTTCCCCTACAAAACAGAACCCAAGAAAAACCAGCAACAACCCTAAAACTTTGGCAAACTTGGACTGCTTTTCGTTTTGTTCGTTTCTAAATGGTCTTCAAATGAACGAAATCACGTGTCCAGTTAAAAGGAGCTCCAGGTTTGGTTTCCACCTCACTGGCCGAGATGAGATGAGAGATGATTTTGGTATCGAATAGATTCTCGGGTGGCACAAATCTGCCTCCATTACTGCAGGTCGGGTTACAGAACATCTAAAAAAGTTCCGTCCGGAAGGGTTGAACACGATCACACTTTTGTCACAAGATTATATTCAGCACTGTTACAGTCCCTCAAGAGCAGACGCACTAAAAACACACATTACTACACAAGATTGAACCAAAAACAAACCTAAACAAAGACTTCGTTTAGTCCGGCGGTCGGAAATATCCAAGCCCACCAGACCGAGAGAAGGAAATAATATTAATTACAAGTTTTTAATTAAAGCTGCCGTGTCAATTATTTAACAACAATGAACTCTTACAAACCGCTAGACATTAAAGTTAATTTACAGCAGCATGAATCCTTTATAACCTAAACATTCATCTGTTACGACGACACCGTAAGTCTTTTTGGTCTGAAGGTCCTTTTAGTGTGAAGTTTGCGTGTCCTGTCTCCCACAGTCCAAAAACGTGCAATCAGTTTAATTATCATTATAATAACATTGTAATTCCAGTGCTATTCAATTCCATTGTAATTATCCAATGTTGATATAAATAATAAAATAAAAAAACTAAACTAAATTGATGCCACACACGCCGGTGGTAAGAAACATTAAGGCAAAAGAATTCAAACAACAAGAATGAAATCTTATTACAGTACAGGGTCGGAAGTGTTTATTACTCTCGGCCATCACCATCTTTACCGTGACGTTTACTTTTAGCATTCGGCGGACATGTTTAATCCCAAGTGACTTGCAGCTCAGGACGAGTATTCTGAGCGACTGACGAATTAGGCCACAAACAGAAGCAACCTGGGCATGGTGGGGCTTGAACCAACACGTTTCTGATTACTATTCTGGTACCCACTAAAGGGACCGGCCATACAGGACAGAATCTGGGAAAACAGTAGCAGCGGGCACAACTGACACAACATGTGCATGTGTGTGTGTGTGTGTGTTATGACTCAGCTCGTTCTCCATCACTCTCCCGAAACCATTAATACTTGAAACATACACACACACACCCTTTCACCGGCGCGTCTGAACTACACTTACCATCTTTCCGGAACATACGCCCATAGCCAGAAGCATCCTTCAGCTTCCTCTACAGGATTACATTCCTGAAAGCTACAGTATCTGACAAACGAGACGGGGGTGTGTGCACACACACACACACACACACACGCTAGCTGGGTCTTATTAGTCACCTAGCAAACAGGTCTGTTATTTGTTTTGCCTCTTTATTAAACGTCTCGGAATGAGAGTGTACGCTTGCACCGGGATGGACGGAGCACTCCATGTGAGAGCGAGGCACCCCGAGCGGGTCTGTCGGCTCGACCTGACCGCCTGGCCGCCCTGATGAACGGCATTTAGAAACGTCGTCCGCGTCTGCAGCGAGAGGGAATTGTGCAGATCATTAAGTCCTCATTTATCACCGTCTCTCACCAGGCAGTCACAATGCACCAGAAGTGCACTGGCAAGCGGCGCCTCTCAACCCCCAGCAACAGTGCCTCATTAGCATAGCCTACCACCAGGAAGACGGCGCGCCATTGGCCGCCGTGCCGGAGCGGGAGCCAATCAGCGAGGCGTATGCAAATAACCCACTTTTGTTGCTAGGGCAGAGCGGCTGTGCTCGGGCCAATAGGAAAACAGGTAACGGGCATGAAATTGCGTTGCACTTTGACACATTTCCCAGCACAGTTTAACACAGTATTTGCTGACAGAAAGGCTCATGGGTTAGGAACCCGGAATCAGTTTCTCCGAGAAAGGGAACTGTGGATAGCTGACCCTGGAGACAGGAGCAGAAAACGCTCAGCAGCTGCCAGGAGGGAGCATGGCCTATATTTTTAAACATTTATAGTCGAGAAGCACGTTTGTCCTAAATAAAGAACTCGTCTGATGAGGAACCACGTAGCAACATTTAATCATCAGAAAGATGAGACTTGTTGTCTGGTAGATTGGATCGTCCCTGAGTTTTGCTTGGTAGGATTTTTTTTTATAATGCTCAGTACAGTGTGAAGATGGCGGCAAACAAAGCATCCGAATCATTAAGGAATAAAATTATAAAGCCTGACAACTTCCAAAAATAATGATTTCACTCCAAACAATGATCCCATACAATAAGCGCCACCTTATACACACAGCAGGCCTCTAAGCTAAAACATGGTTTATACTCTTTGATAGTAGCCAGGACACCAGATTCATCAGTCCCAAAAGTTCGCCTCCATTGCACGACACAATACGCCAAAGACGCCAAGAACCCCCACCAGGGGATCGAAAACAACGCTGTGAGATTTAAACCAACGTGAGTCCACAGTTCGTAATCGCAAAACCCGTACGATAGCGAAGCATGAAGCAGATGCCATCCTGATGATGCCATGACGATGCCATGACTGTATAAAAGTAACCACGACCAACCTGTATGCATCGTCCCCTGACAAATCTCATATCATTCTGGCAGAGGAGTCCATCCGCAAACCACCGAACACTAAAAGAAAGACAGATAGTAAAATATAAACTTATAATATAAACTTTAATTCCATACACATGCATCTCATTTCTCGGCATCTCGGCTCATAATCGTTTTCAGTTTCTAACTTTTTGTTCAGTGTAAGTGAAACTGAAAGAGAAACCCTGAAAGACTAACCTGAAGTAATTTCGAAGCGTTCTATACAGGAAAATAACCCCGGTGCTTCGACTGGGTCTTTAAACGCTCGGTGTTCGGTTTGTTCTTCGGCTTGCTCGATCATTGGTGTGGATCTGCAAAGAACGCACCTTTTATTTAAAAAAATAAACCAGCGAGCAAACATTAGTAGTGATGAGTTTAATCTGAATGCATTTATTCATGCGATACGCTGGAAAGTTTCGCGGTTTTACTGAACGTTAACTCAAAATGTGCAGTCAAGATTTACCGTCTTATTGCATACATTAGTACATAGTTATTGGAAATACATTGAAATACAAGTGAGGACGAGTATCTCTAATCAAAAAGCACGTCACTTAAATTATAAGTGTGTATATACTTGGAATTTAAAGACTGTCTGGTTACATTCATGACAGAAACTGTTGTTAATCCTTTTATAATAAAAAAAGTGTTCGTGAAACCAGCACGACGTCGCGGCGGCTGTATTTACGGAACAATTCAGCATCTCCAAAATCAACCTCATGGCATGTCTTTGGACAGTGGTAGGTCACCAGCGCACCCGCACAGCAACCGGGAGAACATGCAAACTCCGACGATCGAACCCGTGCCACCCTAGTTACTCTTTACACAGAATTGATACTTTTACACGCCGGTCATAGAAAGTTTAGTCTGTCGAATTCAATGCTCACTTGCAGGTCTTTGGACTATAAGAGGAATCCGGAGCTCCCGCAGGAAACTCGCAGAAAAAAAAGGGAGATGAGGAGAACATGCAAAAGGGTCACAGAAACCACCCGGGTTCATCTGTGGATCGAAACGCAGGACTTTAAGTGTTTAAAGTGTTCGATAGGACAGATGCAGTGCAGTGAAGCAGATGTAAACAAAACACACAAACATGTAAACATGGTAAAAAATTAAAGATGAATGTAAAACAATAATCATCACATTTTGATCCACAATCCCTGTCAGGAGCATCCAGTCCACTAATATTCGACTCTATTATTAATGACTTTGGCTACATGGGGACAATTATTAGCTTTAATTCCAACAACAATCCAATTCCAGTCAACAACAACATAACCGACATGAATCCATAAACATAAGATAATAAAAATAATAATAATAATAAACAGGATTTTTTAATTGACTACGTCGAGGCAGAATTGTTGCATAAATAAAGTTCATTTAAGTTGTGATTTTTATATCGATCCGGTCCAACACATATATCACATGTTTTTAATTGAATAAAAAGGATCATAAAAAGTCGATTCTTTGTATTATTTGTATTATTTGTAGAGTCGGTTCGACATGAGCTGTCACACAGGTTAGCTCGATGCTAATGCTAACTTAGCTAACAGAAAGGAGAGAGAGAGAAAAAAACATCTTTCAAAATAAAATAAACACTAAACAAGGTCGAATTTAAATCTTATTACGTATTAAATCTTATTACGTGTGACATAATTGAAGTTAGAAGATTTAAATCGTCGGCCGGGTGATTAAAAACACAAGACAGGATCGATGTTAATATTAGCTGACTGGTTTGAACAAGCGAACATTAGCGCGCTAAATATTCGGCCTGCAGAAAAAACAAAATAAAAACAAAACAAAACACACACACACACACACACACACACACACACAAACACACACACAAAGACGCGCTTTAATGACCAACACGGGGTATTTATGTGTGTTTTAACTACAGTGTGTTAAAAATGTTTATTTTCTCTCTCCGGCTCTCTTATAAACATTATTAATATTATTGAAGCTTTTTTAACGTTGTTGTTGTTGTTTTTTTAATCTGCCCGGCAGCAGAAATCCATTAAACACGCGCCGCATCTACACAAACTTACACGTTTATACAAAATCCTGTAGTGATAACGATCACATATATTTATAATGAGATGGTTTTTATACATATAAATACAATTGCAACGGGATTGGGATGCATTTTTTGATGGATTAAAGATGAGAAATGTACGCAGAGTGTGTGTGTGTGTGTGTGTGTGTGTGTGTGTGTGTGTGTGTGTGTGTGTGTGTGTGTGTGTGTGTGTGTGT
>JAOTRQ010000005.1:855629-874112 GCA_028565875.1 Hoplisoma paleatum | reverse complement strand
TCTCACACACACACACACACACACACACACACACACACACACATTCTCTCTCTCACACACACACTCTCTCTCTCTCTCTCTCTCTCTCTCACACACACACACACACACACACACACCCTGTTTCAGTTCAGTTGTCAGTCAATATGAGCATCTTCACCCATGGAATAGAGCTCGACCGGTTCCACACAGTGATCCGGCAGCACCGGGTTTTATTTCTCTCCCCGGTGACCCTGATGAACCCTCACAGGGGATCAAGAGAGAAAAAACAGACCAGCTGATGCCGAGATGAGAACGTTTCATTTAAAACTAATTCAATAATAATAATTCAATAAATAAATAGAAGGCTCCAGCATCTTGATTTAATATATAGAGCTAATTAAAGGAGCAGAAGGTTGACAGAAAGTTGCCGCTTTACTCCAGGTGCTCCAGTATCCTCCCACAGTCCACAAAACACACAGGTAAAGAGAATTGAAGATACGAAACTGTCCCTAAATATGTTTAATGGGACTTGCGTAACGACCAATATGACTTCTGTTACGTTACATGATTTACCCAGAAGTGTACCTCCCTGCGGAGGTTTAGGTACTCTTTATAAGCACCAAGAAGCGAGCTATTACACATGAAGAAATGTTTACATCACTGCGCTTGATGTAGGGTGTCGCCACGTTCGCGGGTGCGAGTGGCCGGATTTAAGATGCGAGCTGGAACTAATTTAATGCCTGAGTGAGCTCAGTGCAGTAGGGCCGCCCGAGTCCTAATGGAGCTCTTTGTCTGCGGCTCCCTTAACACGTCGAACGCGGCACTCACACAGGCGGGATCACAGACGCAGGTGGAAGCCATTACAGCTGTCATAAAGTTTGAAAAATGGATTCTGGAGCGCGGCTGAAGTGATTGGAAGTGACAGTGTTGTCATTAAGGTCGTAGGTTTATGAAGAAACAGCAAGACGCACGGAACTGAGAGGGAAAAAAAAAAGTGACGGGACTACAGTTACGTTTTTTTTCTTCTTTCTTCTTCTTCTCCTCTCCGACTTGATTATGAGAGTAATTTCCAGATGTCCGTCGTTACTCTGATTAAGTAGTATTATTCTTCTCTTAAAAGTCTCACGTAGATGGGCTTCCTGCGGCGGCCGAACCGAGAGAATTTAATTAGCGCCGTGTGTCTCGACGATCAAAACTTTTCATCAGTCATCGTGTCCGTGATGTTCTCGCTACCGCTTTGCAAACTTGTAATTAAGTCGTTTATTTTAAGTGGCGTTCTGTCGTGCGGCAGCTGACGGGCGGCGGCGGCGGCAAAGCAGAAGTCGGGTTTGTTTTACTCATGCCACGGATTTATTTTCATTTATGACCCATAAAAAAAAATAATAAAGAAATAAAATCCTAGAACTTCAGTTTGGCCACTTCGGAAAAGCTTCAGTTATGAGGAGACAGACAGATAAATACAGACAGACAGATGGGGAGATGGACCGATACATAAATAGACAGGATAGATAAAACACTAGATAAACAGATACAGACAGACATACAGGTTAGACAGACAGACAGAAAGAGGTGTTATATATACATATACAGGTAGATAGACAGATAAATAAACAGAGAGGCAGATAGAAAGCGATAGATATAATCGATGAATAGACAGACAGACGGACCGATGAATACAGACCCACGGGTAAAGAAACAGATGAATAAATAGACAGGACAGACAGACAGATGAATAGGTAGACACACACACACACACACACAGATAGATAGATAGACAGGAAGACAGGTAGATAGATAAATAAACAGAGAGATAGATAAATAGATTGACAGATAGATAAACATGACAGACAGACAGACTGAGATAAACAGACAGATGTAAGAGTATACTGACCCCTCCAGCACGTCCATGGTGGTTGGCATGACGTCGGCGTACAGTAGGGTGCGCCCCAGCTTCCGACTCTCTAGGTTCTTCTGGTACGTCTCCATGCTGAAGTGCTGAGAGAAAATCTGGGGCGCCTCGGCGTGCAGCTCCATCATTTCACCACGGTCCGGGTCCCCGGGTTCGAGCGGCTCGTCTCCGGCCCACACCACTCTCAGTCGGCACTTAGAGGAGCGCAGGACACCCGTATCGTCCACGTGATTCTTCAGCCAGTGCACGAACGCATCCTTCAAGTTCTGTTCGGGAAACGGGAAAAAAGAAAAGATTCTCTTATAGTGGAAAATTGTAATCACAAAAAAAACCAGGAACTCGCCCGTCTGTCTTTCAAGACAACAATTCTCGACAGCAAACTCGTTATTGAACGTTTAACACACTAAAAGACGCACACGACCTAGACGGACCACTCGGCTCACCAACGTCGGATGAAAGTGATCAACATGCTGGATAATCAATTAGAGACGCACGCCGGCTAAATTACCCTCGTCCAAACTCAGCACGCGTGCACCCGGGCGTTCCTACACACCTCATGTTACCGGAAATAATGTTTAAGAAACAAACGTGTAATTCATCACACGAGCCCTGATTTATATGATTAATTATAACGGCAGATTAAAACCGAAAATTACACATACACACGTGTCGGTGTGTCAACATTAAAAATGACACGTTACACAACACAAAACACCAACTTATAATAAATGTTACGAATGTTATAAATGAACTCCTTATTTATAAACGCTCACGACGAACAGCGCTCATTTTCTTATGTAGCTGCGATTTTAGGAGACATTTAAAACCCATTTGGTATCACATAAAAATAATAACGACTCCAATCCCTGGATCATGACTGACCACCTGATGAATAAAAATATTTGTTTGGTTATTATTTATTAATGCCATGTTCTACAATTACACAAGTCCCATCAAACACATCTGCGAATCCCATATATATATATATATATATATATATATATATAAAAGTAAATAATACATGTACTTTTCTGGAATGTAGTGAATGTAAGCAAAGAAAATATAAAACATCTCAAGTTCATTCTATCTGCTACATAAATAAAGATAAATGTTCAAAAACTTTAGACACCGGTGCATTAATACATATCTGTATGATGTATATACAAGTGTGTGTGTGTGTGTGTGTGTGTGTGTGATATCTATAGGCGCTCTGTTAAAGTGCCCGCCGGCGGCTGGCTAAGTGAATACGTTCTTTATTTACCACGTGCCGAAATCATCGGTGCTAAAAAGAATAAAAACAACATCTATCATCTTCACGTCTCTCCATCAGTGACTCTTTATTCACAAGCAGCACATTCATGTTGTCTAGAGTGACTCGAAACAATATTAACGATAAACAAAATACTGACGGGGTCGTTTTACACACACACACACACACACACACACACACACACACACACACACACACTCTGGATGAAGGGTAAGAGAACCGATGTACATCTGGCACTCGACGACGAGGAGGACGATGATGTCGTAATTAGAGGCTTTCAAATGAGTGACGATGATGCTTAATCAATTAGAACATTCTGTCGGCACGACTTGGGGATAACGGGGTCCCAGCAGGCCTGTTAACACACACACACACACATACAGAAAACACACACACACACACACACACACACTGATACAGGGCCATTCAAGCACACACACACACACACACACACAGATAAAGAAACACTCAAAGACACACACACACAGACAACAGACACACACACACAGAGAAATGCATGCACAGACAGACAGACACACACACACACGCAAACTGACAAACAGACATACGCACAGACAGACATACAGACAGACATGCGACAGCGATGCGCGCACACACACAAACTTGCACATTCTCTAGTCATGTGACATGGCCTACTTGTCTCAGGGAAGCCAGAGCTCTGAGAGGAAAGCCATCGAGATATGTGGAGAACATGCTAATTCCACACAGAAAGCACAGACCACTTCACCTGGGAATCGAACCCAGAACCATCTTACTGTAACTGGACAACACTGTATACAGCTGATACACAACATGGATGTGATAAAAAAAAGTGAAATAAACAAAATAAACGATGAAACTAACGTGGTACTTTTACTTGAGTAGAATAGATTTTACTTTATTTTACATGACTGAGCTCACACCAAGAGCAAGAAAAGAAGTTGAGTTGAGCAATGCTGCCCCATAGTGGACACTTCTGGTCATGAACACACTTTATTTTAAAGTGAAACGTGAACAAAGCTCTGGCAAAGATGCTTAAACATAAGAAAGAACTTTGTTACAGAGTACAAATAGAATAGAAATGATAAATAGAACAGAATGAAAATATAACCAGCAGTACAGAATAAAAAATATATATAAATATATATAAATACACTGCTGAAGGAATCAAATATAGACAAGTATGAAATCCATACATCCATTAGCTAGTGTTTCACTAAACATCTGAACAGGTCGTCAGTCTGCTGCATGACACACACACACACACACACCTCTAGGATACCAGATCTATCTGGTATCCTAGAGGAGGATACCAGAGTTACTCAACACAGACAACCCCAGATTGTGTTACCCGGGAATTGAACCCGGGATTTATTGCTAACCACTAAGCCACCCTGCTGGCCAGGTGTAATATAAAATGTAAAGAGGGGAATGTAGGGGGGGGGGAAGGGCCTCTTACATGTTCATACATATTTATAGATGTAAATAAATATGAAGTGGTAACGATATTAAACAGTGAGTAACAGGACACGGTTACAGTCTCACATGTGGCAGACATTTCTGATCTTTATGTATTTAAATGTTCATCAAACACCGGCAAACACTTCAGCGGCGAGTGTGTGAGGGGAAGAAAAGTGCCTCGGGACGTCCATGAAGAAGCAATTAAGTGATTGATTTTAAGTACCGTGTGGAATTCACCGAATGAACACACATTCTTTAGTTGTAATAATAAACACACACACTCGCTGAGCACGTTATTAGAAAATGTATGTGTGTGTGTGTGTGTGTGTGTGTGTGTCACCTGTTCAGTAGTCAGCAGGTAAACAGGGCTGGGCGGAGGCACCCGTTTCTTCTCACAGCTGAGTCCCAGAGATGTGAGGATCTCTATTAAGACCTCGTACCGTTTGCCGTTGTTCATCTTCAGTTGAGAGAAGCCTAAAGTGTCCCGGACGCGCTCGGAATCTGGCGGCGTCTCCAAATGCACCTTCGAGAAGGAGAAATTCATTTTACTGACAGACCTGAAATCCGACGATCCCAGTGTTGGAACCCACGTCGCCTCGGTCCATCAGCTGCTCTGTGACGATGTCCATTATCTTGTTCATTTATTCCCTTATAAATGGTTTTACTTGACTAGTAAGCACAAGGCTTCTACCACTGTTGGGCCCCTGAGCAACACCGTTAACCTAACCGACACTTAACGTGCTTAAATAAAAAAAATATATGTATTATTTTGAATGGCAAAAATGTAATTTACAGATCATAATAATAAAGAAAATGAAACTTTAAAATGAAATAAAATGAAAAAGAAATGTCTTTACCTGACACAATATGGCTTCTCCGCCGTCCTGGCCGTGAGTCACCCTCACGATGACCATGTCCTTCTCCTGGCCGCTCAGCTCGCCCCATAACTCCACTTCTCCCACGCTGCCGTCGTGCGGCTCCCTGACG
Organism: Hoplisoma paleatum; assembly: GCA_028565875.1. Lineage (NCBI taxonomy): Eukaryota > Metazoa > Chordata > Actinopteri > Siluriformes > Callichthyidae > Hoplisoma > Hoplisoma paleatum. The sequence goes on along the minus strand of JAOTRQ010000005.1, from coordinate 868,506 downwards.
TAGATCCTGCCGCTGGCCAGGACCATCAGCTGCACCTCTGTGTTGTCGGCTTTGGTGAACCTCAGAGCGGACATCTGACCTCGCCGGTCCTCCCTGGAGTGCAGTCGGATCCCGGCCGGACACAACGAACACGAGAGACCCAGAACTTTCCCGCCCTGAGCCAGGAAGGTCAGGAAGCGCAGCTGCAGTTCGGGTGTGAGCACTTCCTCCGTAGCAAGCACCAGGACGAGTGTGTTCTCTAGCCAGGGTTCGTCCAGGGCTTGTTTCGGTTGCAGGGGGTAGACGGTGTAGCGTTCGGTGTCTATGCACTCGGTCAGGAGCGAGCGTATGACCTCGTAGCGCTCTTCATGGACACCCGTGAAGATTAGCACGTTGGGCGGTTTGCCCCTAGCGCCACGATGTTTCCTCCAGCTGTCATCCGGTTCCTCCTCTCCACCCGGGCAGCTCAGATCGTCGGGCAGGTCGGGGATGTTCTCCACAGAGGCGCACCTGACCGACTGGATGGTGCTGTTCTCCAGTTCCAGACACTCGTGACAGCTGGACAGGTGTAAGTGATGCCCGTCCATGTGGCGATGGTGGTTCGCTGGGTCTGATCGTTTCTCCGAATCTACCAAGACCCCCAAATCGACCTGCTTCTCTGATGAGGACAGAACCACGTCTTCCAGAAAGGAGATGGGACGAGTCTCGAGGTCGGGTTCAACGCCGGACTGCTGCTTTTCAAAGAGTTCTTTTAATGCGGATTCACCGAGTGACACCGCTGTGCAGGAAATAAAGGGAACGCAATTAAAGCCCCGCACACGTCAGCAGGCTCAGATTACAAGTCGTTGGTTTCTGTTTCGAACAGGATCTGTTTAGCAAAGAGGGCTAATGCGCAGGTATAAGTGCAACGATACGCCCCAACAACACTAGGGGGCATCGATTTTCGCAGATTTCTGATGGGTTTTTGTGAGAAAGATAATTGTTGTAGATACTGAACAATGAATGTGTTTAAATTTTGGATCACCATTAAAACATTGATGAAATATCTTAACCCGGTCTACTCCAGGGGGCGCTGTACATTGGCCGACCCTGCGCGCGCTCTGACCCCAACTTCCAGACAAGTTGGGATATGTGAAGAGAAACATTTCGTTGTACTGAACATCTGTATATGTGTAATGACAAACCTTCAATGAAGTTCATTTAATAAAAAGCATCTCTACTGACATTGATCCCCATACAGATTGAAAAAATTTAAACGATCACATCCCGTTCTGATTTTCTCAGAACAGTTGTGCAGTAACGTGCTGCATCTCTTCACATGCATTAGGCAAGTAACGGCAAGTTAAGAAATCACTCCCTTCCTCAGCATAAGCTGACCATTGAGTTTCACCACAATAAGCTCTCACCTCCCTATGCCTGAGGTCGAGTCCGTAAGTAGATGCCATGCAATGTTAATTCAGTGTTTTTTTTATAAGCACGATTTACTCCTTTTAGTTCGAATTCAATTTTTAGATCTTTCCCAGCTTGTGTGTTCTCTCCTCTTTCAGCACATTCCGCGGACCTGTGGTGAAGTCATTTTAGCCTTGACCGATGTGTGGTAAATACACGTTTGAGGCTCCTCTATCGGCTTACTCCATGCTCCCTGCGTTGTTTTTGTGTTGCCTTTTTTTGTTGCTCTGTACTTTAATGTTTGAATAAACAAAGAAAAATAACTTAAATACATAAATAAATAATATTTCTTTCTACCTCCGCATCCTGTCTCTTCTTTATCATAATAATTGTGACAAACCGGATATTATAAAGGCATCAAAAGAGTAATTCATATTTATTTTTCTTTTATATAGACAAGATGTAAATAAAGCCCATTAATATTTTTTTCTGCCAGTGAAGACACATAAATCCTGAGGAACTTACAAAGTGAGAATTTTACAACATGAATCTAGTTTTCTTTCTTCTGATTGTGCTAAATTCTGATTTGTATATTTGTATAAAAATACTGAGATATATTAGCTTGTATTCTTTCATCCCAATGCTCTGAATACCACTGAATATCAGTATCCAGGCTACTGTAAGAACCTTTTCTTCCCCACATACAATTGTGTGCTTGTAGTGAGTCAAAGACACTTCAAATGAGCATTTGCTGGTCAGTGATTTAGAATGACAAGTACATCTGCTTATCAACGTGCAAACATTATCCAATTAATCAGTCGTGACAGCCGGACAAGAATCTAAAGCTTCATTTGGGTTGTAACTGTGCAGCTTGACCATTACTTGAATGGTGTTTTTTTTTTAAAAATGGGTCAAAAAGAAAAATCAAAAGAAAATAAGCTTGAGCCCTTGTGAATTCTTTATGTTACATCGCCATCTACAAGGATTTTAACCAACCAACGTCTATCTTAAACTGTCACTAACTGTCGTAATAAACACACATAACAAAGAGAGAGTGAGATGCATTGTATGTGTTGCCTGGGTTGTGTAAAAATAAATAGGCAAAATTTGTGTCGCTGGTGTGACTTTGACCTTGGCATGGTCCCTGATCTCAGAAAGGCTGGTGACACAATGTTAACAGAATCAATTAGATTTTCATGAATTTGCAAATTATGGTACAGATCCCTGGAAAGTTCAAGTGAAAATCCTTTTGTCTCTGTGTTCGAGTTGCATAACAAGATGAACATGATTTACTAAACCATGGCCACCATCATTTAAAATTAAAAAGTTGTAACGTGGATTTACTTTGGGGTCCAAATAATATAAGAACATTGTTACTGCCCCAACTACATACTGTGGGCACATCAAGTCATTTCGGGCATTTTTATCATCGATATAGTAAAGGTTTACCATTAAGGTATGGTGCACAAAAACATACTGACATCTCTAGCCAATCCAGCATGGTAAACTATGAATACCATTATACAGTCATGTCAACTAATCTGTCCTTAAAATTTTAAATGACATCATACTTGTGGTTTTTAAACGCATTATCACATATTTAATTCATAAACTGCTTTAGTAATTCATGCTCATGATGTTACATAACACGGGCACAAATACACAATAAATAAAATTACCAAAAATACTTTTGGTAACATATTGTATATACTAAAATTGTATTTTTTAAATGTCTGTATTATATTATATGTACAGCAGACAAATCTGCAGTGATTATGTGCTATTTGAACGTCGCCAAAATGTTGACGATTGTTTTTTAATCCCTGGTAATATTTTTTTCAATGCTTTTCCAAAGCTCCTTTTAGTGGGTGTGTAAATTAATGTTTACACCAAATCAGTTTTACACCAAAATAGCCTGGCAATCTCTCTAGAACTGGGATAAGTGACATTCACAGCTTGCAAACTATTAAGCTAATTTGCACTGTTTAACTTGAAAATACTTATGAGATGTTTTGCCACCCTCAGAGATTTTGGCATTTTCTATTTGTCCAAGTTTCACACTGGAAATGCACTAGAGCAGACATTAAGAGCTTTAACAGCAGTACACTTGACCTCCTAAAAATTCACACTGGGATTTTACAATTATACTGATAACTGTAATTGAGCATAATTAGCTTTGAGTACAATAAATCCATGTTTTAGAGAAATAGACAGCAACTCTAGCATCAATTAGCAACAAGGAAATTAATAGTTTTGTGAAAATGATGAACACTAAAGTTAAACAGACCTAGACAGGTCATTAACAGATCATTAAGACAAATTGTTATAGTCAGTTTTTTTTATTCTGCCATGTAAGATTTGGCATAATTAGTGATTATTACAGCTTTTATGTGAAACCGTATCTGAAGAGAAAACTTCTTATGGAATACAATTTGGTTTTTAACATCATATTGTAGACTTGTACTTTTACTTGTACATAACCCTGGTTTCATTTATGACAACAGTATTTACTAGTTTTTTTTATTATTATTTACTACAACATTTATACAAGGCTTAACAGTTCACAAGTGCAATGACAAAAAAAGTAATTGGACATTTTGTCTTTCTGGTTTATCACACTTGCATGGGATTGCATCCTAAAGCACTCACACATCCCGTCCTACTACAACTGCAATCAGGGCATAAAAAGAGACAGACTCCAACCCATATCCAAACTGCAAATGAATCATGCTTGCACACAGCCTGAATCTCAGATATAGTCTGTACTTCTTAAGCTATCTGGTAGAGCTCAATATGAACAAAGGCAGTCTGATAATGTTTTGCAGCTTTTTGAAGCATCAATAGCTCCCCTAGCTTGGAAAGCCTTGATCAAAAATAAAATGGCCATTTCTGTAAGACAGCACTGAAACTAAAGAAAACTGAAAAAAATCTGATTCAATAATGATTCGTTTATGGTATGTGCCACAGTATAAATGGTTTTGAGTTAAAATTAGGAGCATTATAGGCACTTTACCGACCTCTTAAAACACATGTGTCAAACTAGATCCATAAGGCTGGTGTGGCTTCTGGGTTTTATTTTAACCAACCCAATAGGTCACATGATCAGCTGATTAACTAAAACTAGCTAACTAAACTAGTAAAATCATGTGTGTTTATGTGTGTTCTAAACTAGTTGTAATAAAAACCAGCAGCCATACGGCCCACTGAGGATGGGTTTAACACCCCTGTCTTAAAGAATGTGTGTGAAGGGTGCTTCAGAGAAATAGACAACAGTTCTAGCATTAATTATACTACTAAGTACATTTTGTGAAAAGGTATGAAGAGACAAAACAAGTTAGTTAAAAAAATAGTCATGTAATTAACACATCATTAAGACAGCACATCATATGTGCATAAGTCAATGTGCAAATGTGCCAAACTTGCGATCAATAACCTGATTCGTTAAACAGAATTGATTCATTTGTGTTACTTATGTCTTAACAAAACATTAAAGTTATGATGCTATAGGTTTTTGCTTATTTTAATGACAAAAACAAACCTAGAATTTTCAGAATAAAGTTAATGTCTAGTTATGAGCAGTATGGTGGTTCAGTTGGTAGACCTGTCACTTCACAAGTGTGTAGTGTTGTGTTCTTTTTGTTCTCCTTGTGTTTGTGTGGGTTCTCCATGTGCTCCAGTTTCATTGAGGTAAATTGGAGACACTAAATTGTCAATAATTTTGTTTACTATAAATGTGTGTACTGATGGTCATGTATAATAAATAAATACTGTGTGTCAAAACAATGCCAATTCTGGTTTCAAACCTCTTATAATGATATTCATTGTAACAGGTTCAGCGACAGCTGGAGAACGTGGTTCCAGGGCAAGACGTCGCAGGAATTACAGAGCATGGCAGCCTGATTCATTAAGTAACATAGCCCGTAATCAGTAAGCAACACTTAGGGCGCCGCCTACTTTAGTAAACAGCCAGAAAGTGCCCTTCGTCACACCTTATGTTTGTTTATATGCCTCTGCAAGTAATGAGAAGGGCGGTAAGTAGTCTGTTCAGGTATGTATAAACAAAATGTTGAAATATGCTTAGATTTTGTTTTGTAAACAGGGAACGTCCAGTGCAATTTTAATGCATCCACCGGACTGTTGTTTGTTTTAGTGGTTTCAGTGTGTTAGCCACTCTCTGCTAGCAAGCTGGCTGTCGTAGGGTTCCGCTTTCTCTCATAGCTTACCCACTGCACTGACACACCCTTACTCTCTACTGACCTCTCTCAGTTTGGTGTTAGTTCAGTTTATTTATTTTTTTCAGCTCTATCTTTTTTCTTAAGCATCTTACTGAATACACTCATCTCCACACACTCTCACACACACATGCTTACACACCAGTGGAGGTTCTACACCTTAAAACTGGGCTTGGGCCAGAGGCAGTGTTAGAGGGGCCAATATTAATATCTCCCTCCCCAGAATCACCACTGTTACACACACACACTGACATTTCTGAACTATGCGCCGTCACTTAGACTGAGCAATGTATGAATCTTTTTGTTTTATTATTACAATCTCTACCTGAAGTGCACATTGCTGGGACCGTTCAGATCTTTATTCTTTGCTGTGGCATATTATTTTTCTTTCTGTGTATTCTTTTTGTTCTGTTTCTTTCAAATAGCCAAAGGCACCACCTAAGGGCTTGCCGGGGTTCCAAAGCATCTTGAGTTCTCCTTTTCTCCAGTAGCTCTTTTGTTTTGTCTCGTTTTATTTAATCACTTACATGACACAGGATATTTATCTGCCAAATAAATAAACATAACCGTCTTTATAGTTTTACTTCTACATTATTGGGTCCACTCTTTATTTCAAGTAACAGAAAGGTGCAAACAATGGGCCCATTGGTTGTCGCCCCAACAATCAAAGCCCTCAAGTCTTTATGCAGCTTTATGGAGACATGAACAGACCCTACAAAAGATTTCTGAGCAGCATTGCACAAACTTGGTAAAAGATTTCAATTGGGCCAAGGTGAGGCTGGACATGATTCTCACAGATTCATGTGGCGTGTGCCACCGATAAATTGTTGGCCATGCTCAGCAAGGCAAAAAAGGATTTGGAGTGAGAATAAAATCAAACATCTGGCAAAAAAAATTGCTATCTAAGTAGATTGAGCTTCATCGGCCACCTATAAAGTTCTGCCTTCCCCAGAAAATTTAAATTTATGGCTTGTAAAAGTCCCTACATGTTCCCTGTGCAAAGCTTCTGTAACCCCCGAGCATATCCTGCTCAGCTGCAAGACCAGGGGAGATGACACAACTTAAAATTGAGAGCATGAGGGCATCCATCAACATTGAACCTGCTAACAGGTTTGCAGCTTATTGAGAACCTCAATTTTGAGTTTGAGCAAAACCAAAGGCCAACCACACTCCATCCCCATCTTCAAAGTGTAGTTCACTGAATGGAGCTAAAGAATTGGGAGATGAGTTGACTTGTACAAAGGCTCATTTTTCTCCCCAAGAATACACCAACCACATTACGAACAGACCCAGTCCTCTAGTACAAATCTGACTGACATGCATACGTCATTGATCTGACAGTCTCTTGTGCTTGTATGCCTCATCAACTGCAGACTCCCAAGAGGCTGCGAAACCCAACCTAGCAACTAAAGCAGAAGACAGAGGGTGGACTGTGAAGTTGTATAGGTGGGATACAGAAGATATGTAGCTACCTCAACATCAAAGCTACTGCAAGAAATCAGAGTCAGGGGACACGGAACACAGAACAGAAAAGCAATAAAAGATCTAGCTGAGACAGCTGAAAGTAGCAGGCACTGGCGGTGGCTCAAAAGAAGAGAGCCTGTCTGGGCTGCCAAGACATCAAATTAACCACAAGAGACACACCCAGGCTTGGTAAGCCTGCTTGAATGGAAGGTGTCTTGTGATAAATGGCTAAAACACCCTATGATGCTGAGGTACACAACTGATGATGTGTCTTGATGGTAACCTCAGTACCTGGCAGCTGACTTAGAATTGTGGTGCAAAATAATTGTGATGGTAACATCTAGTCATACTAAGAAACATATTCCCTGCATATTGTGTTTTGCCCTTTGGGCTTATGAATGCTCCAGCAGTCGTTCAGTGGTTTATAAATGAGGAGAGAAGCCATTCATAGTTATGCCTACATCTAGCTGGACGATATTTAGATTTTGGAGGAGCATGTTAGGCACATTTGTAATGTTCTGTTCTTCCGTTTCTTAAAGACCACCATTTGTTTGATAAGTTGTTCTTAAGGTTTATTCGAGCACAAGGGATGTTGTCTATGTATCCAGTAAAGATCAAGACCTTTCCCACCACCGCTCCAGTTTTGCGACTACCTGATTCTAACGAATCATTTATAGTAGAGGTTGATGCCTCTGAGATAGGGATTGGATGGGTGTTATCATAAAGAACAGGATAGAAGAAGATGCATCCATGCGCTTTCTTTTCACATTATCTAACATTCTTAAACAATTTCTTCACATCATTGGGTTATCTCTTTATTCCCACATGACATTCAGGGTGTGTCACATATTGTCAGAATCATGCTTTAACTTCTAGAGATTTGAAGCAGCCAATAGCTATTTTCCTTTCAGAGACTAAACTAGTCCTGTTATATGAGCACAAAACCAAATGACTACAAATCAAGTCGGAATATAAGTGTTGCTTTCAGTTGAAGAAGTGTTTACACAGACATGATTATTGGCTATGTCTAAGAGAATAGGGCAGAGCCCTGCAATGTATTGGCAATCTGTCCAGGTTGTTTCTGCCAGGAAGTCAGTGTTTTGCCCAATGTTTTACCCACATTTTTAGATAAATATGACTGTGTTTTATGAATAAATACAACAATGTAAGAAGGTAAACATTTTAATTTGTTAAGAATAAAAGATTTTTTTAAAAGAAATTTTCTATGAAGTCAGATATTTTGCTGAGACATAGTTGGCTAACTACTACCTACTTTTTAAATATGTATACTGCATTGCCAAAACAAAAAACCTAACTAATTATCTTTAGCTGTTTAAGTATCTGTTATTCGTACTGCTTTTTCAATTAATCCTGAATTATCAGAATGAAATTCTATTTACTGATCTGTCTGTATTTTTGTTGAACTGTCTGTTAAATGTTTATACTAAATTGTCAGAACAATAACCTACCTTAGATATAATATACAACAATCAAAACAGAAATGAAAAAACGGTGCTGTAATGGTAGTTATGGGCCCCAGGTGGAATAGTGAGATTTCCCACTGCAGACCAACATTAGGGGTCTAAACTCTCTGGTTTAAATCTTGACATTGCGAGTTAGCTGGGTTGATTGTTGAAGTAGTTCACTCACAGCATTAACACATTAACTGAGCAGTATATCCCACCATTGAGGAAGGGGACTAACAACAACAGCAGTTATTATAACACCTTTTAATAATTGTTATGTCTGCATCTATTTAAAAGGGTTTGAACATGGTAAAACCCTTGTCATGGAAATGATGATGTAGCTTATGTACAATAAAATAACTTCATTATTTTATCAGCATGGGATACCATTAGAAACCTGTAATTAATACATCATTAATAAAACAGACATACACAATGAGGGCATTCACAGGACAGTAGGTCTCACCTCAACCATCATCACCAGACCTGAATGATTGCATGAGCTATGCAGAATGACAGCAATCAAACATCCCTGATCACTGCAAATCACAGTAACCTTGAACCCCCAGGTGCTGCATTTTGTCTATAGCTAGGTTGAGCAGCGCCAGACTGACAAGACTCCTGGTATCAGACCCACACATTACAAAGACAAATTACCTGTAAAGACACAGGTAAATTATTTTTCAAAAGCTTGAATCAATAAATATGTCTAACATTCATAGTGAATAATTTAATTTAGTTGTGGGCTTATGAAATAATTGCCTTGCTGGGATTTTTGCCTATAGAAACTGAAGGTAACATTGCTCCTTATGGACAAAGTAAACATGATGGGTTGTAGTGCTTAATAATTTTACTTTAATAATGTGGAGCCAGGCCATGTTGCTCTTTATAGGTTAGCAAAGTTTTTTCCCCTTGTTATTTCAGAAATGACTAACAGCCAGTGTAGAGATGATAGAATCAGACTAGTATGATAAAAAAAATTGCTGCATGGGTAGTTTTTTCAGCATCATTAAATAACTGGGGCATTTACTGTCTTTTCGTAACATCTACCCACAACAGCTAAAAAATGTGTGATTTACTGATTTTTAATAAAAAGATACAATTAATAATGAGGGGTGACATGATGGGTTAGTCATTAGCACTGTCACGTCACAGCAAGAAATTCTGGATTAGATTAATGGGTAAAGCATGCTGGCTTTCTGCTGTGGTAAAACTGGATGGATAGATGGATGGAGGAAGGGAAGGAAGGAAGGAAAAGAGTCTGGTCTGGCCATCCACAATTGTCCCAGTTTTTCTCATGGCATCTTGGAAAATTGTGATCAGACAAGTAATACATCAGTTCTATCTGTTAAGTAGAATAAATCAATTACTTTTGTGGAACATAATACTTTTAGGGCAGTTATTATTTACCATTATTATTTAAGAAAACAAATTGAGTGTACTTTAAATTGTGTGTAAATACAATTGTGTTTATCATAATCTTTTGCATTAAATTTATTTTATAGTTTATTCAGTGAAGTATGATCTGTAAAGTTATTAGATCTGCAATAAATCAACATTTTTAAAAAGATAAATACATCATCATGTGGCCTAAATAAACCATATACTACCCAAAATAATGAAATTTTAGTACTATGGTTGGTTTGGATATTCCAAAAATGCTGTATCTGTGCAGATACAGTTCTTATATCTGTATATCTTATATCTGTTCTTAAATAATGTAAAAGCTGTGTTTTTCTTAAATCTCTGAGACAAAATAAGTTTTAAAAACATGTTATAATTAGATAGGTATGTATTTATAATGTTAAACAGAGGATCTACAATTGAAGGCAGTAAATCATTCAGTAAGCAGGTTGGAACAGGGTCAAGTATGCATGACAATGATTTTGATGATTTAATCAATGCAGTTAGCTCAGCTTGGGAGTTTAGAATCAAGTAATTTAGTGAATAGTCCTGTTGGATACATTGAATCATCATTCATCCTGCTCCAGGTGAGTTGCTGCTTAACCAGGCATGGTGGCACATTTTGAATCTTATCATTAAAAAGTATTTTAGGGGGCTCTGAGTGGTCCAGCGTACTAAGGCACTTAAACTATCAGCTGAGAATTGCAGGTTTGAATCCAAATCAAGCTGCTTCTCATCAGCAGACAGAGTCCAAACTACTACAATTGGCAGTGCATTCTCTGCGTGGGTAGATTGCACTCCAATCACTCACAAGGTGATGTTGGTCAGCAAAGACATCTGTTAACTGATGTATCAGAGCTCAGTTGCTACGCTTTCTTCTGAGTGCACTGCCTAACCAGTGATGCTGCATCACCAGCAGTTCGAATAGAGGCGATGGGCGATGGCAGGCTTTACATGTTTTGGAGGAGGCATGGTCAAACTGTCATGTTTTAATTAGCACTCAAGCTGCTGCCTGGATCGGCACCATGAAAAGAAAGCAACTCTAGTATTTTCATCTGTGCATCAAAAAAATGTGTGATTCTAGTATAATACAAAATCATGAACCACAGATAAAGCTATGAACATTTGCATCAGATTAACTTGGGGATTGTACAGCCCTCGGCTCACATCCTGGTCAATGGTAGTTAGAAATAACCACCAGATGTATAGAAGTGTGTGAATTTTTTCAGGACCAAGGGATGAACACAAAGTTCTAATAAGTTAATAATTTCATTGACTCAAATGCAAAGACTCAGTTGGAGAAAAAAAGGAAAGCTCTTGATTTATTCACAAAAGGTAAACAAAAATAAAGAGCTAGTCTGAAATCAAAACGTATGGTTCGTGATCAAAAACAATTAGGATCAAAGCACAGAAGATACAAAGAGCTGTCAAAGAAAAAAAAACACAGCACATGAGAGCACATGAAACATCAAAGATTCAGCAAGAGTGAGCAAGAAGGACAAGTATAAACACACAAACAAACGGGGTACAGGTGATACAAAGAGAAAACTAGTAGGAAAGCACAAGAGCACATTGTCAAACACACAGTACACCCATATATCCAATTTCAAGTTTTACCACCACTTAATCCTTTTAGGGTCACATTGGGACACAGACTGGGTACAGGTAACCAGGCTGTTTTAGGGTAGAGACAGACACACAAACACACATACATGACCATTTCGTATCAGTATCTCTAATTAAGGAAACCCCTGCAGACACAGACAGAACATGAAATCGGAATTACCCAGGAATCGAACCTGGGACTTCTTGCTGTGAGGCGACAGCATTAATCACTAAGCCATCATGCACAAGGCACACTGCCTACCTAAATGTCCACAAAATGTTCCTGGTGTCTACTAGAAGACACCCCAAAACCTAACTCATGACAATATACTGGCACTACTTTTTATTTATCAAATTAAAAGATTGAATTTGTGAGAAAGTATTCAGCTTCACTATGCACTGGCATTTAGTTAATCCTTCTGTTAAAGGATTAAAATGAGCATAACCATTACTAGGGGTGTACTTGTAGATTTTATACAGACTTATCCAAAAGTATTGGCACAGTGAGGTCAATCTTTTTTATTTCTAGGGCTGCCAAGTTCATTCATGTTAAAATAAAAATGTGTGCATGATTGGGTTAAATGATTCCACTGTGAAAGTGTTGAAAAATTATTCTGAATCTAATGTAATTGAAGTTTTGTGTAATATAATAATTTGTAAATTTGTAACTTGCAAATAATTTGTAGGGAAAAAAAATACACGGTTATTATTATATTAATTTTTGTAATAAATACAAATATTAGTTTAATATGCATATGAATTCACCCCACCCCCTATACTCTAATTCCCTGAAATAAAATCCAATGTGACTAATTAGTAAATAGAATCCATCAGTGAGTAATCTATTCTCAATATCTCTACAGCTGTTTTGTGCCTCAGAGAACACACCAGACAAATCAGAGATAAAGTTGTGGAGAAATGCAAAGCAGGGTTAGGATATAAAAACAAACCTCCGAAAATCTGAACATCTCACAAAGCACTGTCCAATCCTTATTCCAAAAACAGAAAGAGTATGACACAACTGCAAACTTACCAAAACATAGCCATTCACGGCCATCCATTTTGAGCTCAGACAAGGACAGAACAAGTTTAAAGTTGTTAAGTTTTGTGTAATAGACTAAGTAGCAAATAATTTGTAAGTGAAAAAAATACACGGTTATTATTATATTAATGCTTTTATATTTAATGATATTAATGCTATTATTAAATTAATTATATTAATTAAGGGACAGTGTAGCCTAGTGGGTAGAGCTGGGAACCTAAAGGTTGGGGGTTCAAATCCTGGCTCTGCTACACTCCGCTACACTGCTGGGTCCTTGAGCAAGACCCTTAACCCTG
>JAOTRQ010000005.1:780396-796584 GCA_028565875.1 Hoplisoma paleatum | reverse complement strand
TGTGTGTGTGTGTGTGTGTGTGTGTGTGTGTGTGTGTGTGTGTGTGTGTGTGTGTGTGTGTGTGTGTGTAACAGCTTAGACTGTTAGACATTATGGCTCCAATCCCCAACAGAATGTAAGTAGATGAAACAAATCGGCTCCTCACAGAGCTTCTCTCTGTCTAGCCATTAGTTTTAGATTAACTAAAGACGGGGTGAACACTTTCTGCCCCATCACTAATACCCCAGAAACATCTGGAATCCAGAGAAATAAGTACAGAGCCAACACAGAACTGGTTTTAACAGACAAATAGATTTTAAGAATCAGTATCGTAGACTTAGCTCTTGAAAAGTTAAAGTTTTTGCCTACAGCAAGTTGTTTTGTCCCTTGGTAAAAGTTTTCTTCTTCAACATGCTTAAAGGTTTTATTTTTGTTTTATTATTCTGCTTGGAACCCTCTTTGTAATTTGTCATTATAAACATTTTAACATAAATACATTCATGATGAGTCTTGATGTAATGTCTTTTTTCTGACACAAGAGGGCATCGTTAAACAGTTTATTGCGTTATTTGGAGTGCAAATTCAAACCATCACGTGTTTTTCCTACTTCGACTTCTTATTTGCAGATGATATGAAGCCAGAATGATTTATTGTTTTGTATTATTAATAATTATGTATTATTTTCACATGCATTGCGGCAAATTTGGTCCCAGTCTTGCGGCGAAGACGCCTTTAAGTGGCAACAGTAAGAAGTACGAAGATATCCACGCTTTATTTACTTGGGACTGATCAATTACTGCAGACAGGCCGGTCTAACACCATCTGCTGTAGAAACACCTGCAGTGTGTTCAGCAGGTGGTCGTGTTAATAATGATGGATGTCCTTGGTGAAGAAGCTCTTCTGGAAGGCGTATCAGATATATTAGTGAAATCGAAATGACCTTTTCAAGCCCGTACTACCACATTTTGGACCTTTTTCAAAACTAAATTTAACTGGCCTTTCTGTATTTGTACAAAAATGTTTTTATAATATAAATGAAATTAATAAAGATAGATTTATATCTGAATTTTGAGCACTATAGCTTTCTATATAGCAAAACTGTTCCATGTGATGAGTCTCATACAGGAGTCCAAAAAAGCAGAACACTTGAAAAAAAAGGACTTCATATATTGTTAAGAAATCATAGATTATTAATGTGTGAAATAAATAATAAAAAAGATAAAACTCCAAGGGTACGAGTTGCAAACAGTGTCCGTTATTGTGCATCTATTGTGTAGATGTATCCAAACCCAAAACCTGTTATCTGTTTAGAATCACATCAGTATTTATTTTTTTGTTTGTTTTGTTTGTTTCATTGCAGCCGTTAAATTGCTTTTCCATTCCGACGTAAAACGTTCTGTAGTCCTGAAATGCATGAATAAATATTCATCATGTAAGTGAAATCTATATATTTGATTCACCAGCTTGTATGTAAACATGTGTTTAGCAAAACATGTCTTAAGGAAATACGATCAATCAGAAGGACTTTATGTTGGTCGTGTTTGTGGCAGGTCTGTTTCCACCTGAGAAATATTATAATCAAGGTTTCGATAACCTGGACAAGGGTGCCAGTCCATCACACAGCTTCAATCCATCCCTTAATTCCTCCGACACGATCAATCACAGCCAGGACTGCTGAGATAACAGACATATTTTCCACAAGAGTAGAAACTCAAAATATGTCCTCCATCCAATATTGGTAACGGCTAGTTTATTCATTATATGACTTTATTGTCCCTATAGGGTCCCCCCCCTTCCCCAGACATTCATATAATAATTTATGGCAGTTGTTAGCATGACAGCAGATTGCTTATTAAAGACTTCATTGCCGATCATGAATGAACACACCGTCATTGTACCCATTGTGTTGTTGCGTTTTAAGCTATCGAACAATGTCGCACACAGCCTGACTCACACCAGCCAAGCCTTACACCAAATAGGAATATATTTACAAACAACCACTTAAGTCTAATTGAATTCATTTGCATTTTTATGAGCTGTTCCATTCCGGCAACAGGCATCTGGGGAAAACAGATGGGGTGAGAATTAAAGAGTGAATAGGCACATTATGAGTGTTCAAAGGGACAAAGTCTGGGTTCATTTCTGCATCGCTTACATAAGGACACTAGATGTTTCTGATAACCCTTTTGCTAATGACTCAAATCAGATGGACATGGAAAGGAGATGACGGACTCCACCCCGGACCGGCCGCCACACCACACCATCCTAGTGCCGGTTAATGCAAACGACTGGAACGCCACACAAAGACGTTGAAGGGAACAGGAACGTGGGGGAGTTAGCGGGCGTCCGGGTCAGGGCAGAGGTGCATTAGAAGGAGTGTTGCTTTCTGAGAGGGCACTTAACTGGCTAAGAATGCACGAGGGAGGAAAGTGTAGGAGGGGGTTGTACAAGCAAAGAAAGGCCACAAGTACAAAGACTTATAATAGGCAGTAGAGTTTTTGCTGTCCCCTACTTTGAAAGCTTTACACCGTGCCTATTTTTCTCCAGAGATGGATTGCATTGTATTGAAATAATCCACATTAGCAGGACCCATATGGTTTGACCATTTATCCGAACAGATTGACGCTTTCTGCAGGCACAGGCTGAATGCTAATCCTTGGCTTTCTGCATCTCACATGGAGTCCGGGCCTTATTAAGAGGAATGTGCCGAGCGCCCGTGGTCCTCAGCTCCTCGGACGGCGGGACGCGGTGACGAGCAGCTCAGCAGATCCACACTTGACGGGCTCTCTAGTATTGATTCCCCTCCAATGCCTAATTCTATTAATCAGAGCAATTTCCCTGTGGGCAGTGGTTTATTTCGCTCATCAAATGCCTGATGAAATCTTTAGACACTGCGAATTAGGGCCAATCACAACAAATAGCTGATAGTGTTAACCAGTCACAAGCTGAGCAGAGGCAGCGGTCCACTCTAATTTGAAAGCTAGTGAGGTGATAATGCGGTGTGTCATCCTTTTGTGGCCGCGCATTAATGCCGCTGCCTGAGATGGCAATCGACAGCAAATCGACTGCTTTCCAGAGCCAGAAGAAGGAGATAAAATTGAAGTGATGCTGAAAATAAAGAACATTGACTGGCAAACTGTGGAGTGACTGCAGACTTTAATCCATTATTGCACCTGATGGGGAGGGCTTAATGCATTCGGTCTGAGATAGAATTTACATGGCGCACGGCTCTCCCCGTTCGCTCGCTCGCTCTGTGCATACTGTTAAAGTCTATAGCAGTCTATGACAGCATTAAGTGACTCACGGCACCTAATTGATTTGCCATTAAAAGGATCCGGGTACGACATGGACAATGTATAGCCTAATAAACCGGATATAACTGGACAGAATTCAGTCACAGAATCGTTCAGGAGGAAACTAAGTTCAGTACGTTTAGACTCGAGTGATCTCCAGCACATGGGGACAAGTGTAGTTATCAGCACGATACCGGAAGGACCTGCGTGATGATTTAATTTTACCTTAAGAAGTAGTAAGAACGTGTGTGAAAAGCTATTCCAGAGACCACCTGTGTATATTCACTAAAGTGTGTGAACCCCGTACCATGAGTTTGTTCATCAACGATTATCAATCACGATGCCATTCGCATGAATGAATGACTCTTTCCTTCCTTTCGCAAGATCTGCGAATGTGTCTGTGGACGTTTATTCTCGATGAATTAAAGAGCAAGTACAAGGCCAGATACTAACACTGTACAGAAAGAACTGGCTGATATTTAATTCCACTTTGTGTTAGAGCCGATATTTCACTATCTGCACAATCACACTGATCATACCAGAGCCGCTAATCACTTTAAAAGCCCAAGAAACGTATTTCTTTGTTATAATTGTATTTATAAATCTTTTACCAAAAAGTACACACACTATATGCTATATACACACTATATGCAGTGTGTGTGCACCCAGCTGCCATACACAAATATCCCAAATAGCAATTTTAAAACATTCTAGTCTGTCCGTTATTCCCGTTTCACGCTTTTGTGTTTCAGTTTTGTATTTGATGTGAAGCAAAACCACGTGTGAATGCAGCGCATGAGAAAATATGCTTTCCTCCAACGTATTGGCACATTTACATTCACAAGGGACACCAATTCGGTCTGTTCCATCTTCAAACACGCATTCAATATTCCATAAATAGGGTATGAATATAAGCATCGATATGAAAGTGCGATGCACACCGGCCTTCGCGGTTCCAAAATAAAAGAGACAGAACGTCTAGCCGAGTGTTTCAGGCGACGGGCTTCAATCAGACGAGGAGACGAACTGCAGACAATTCAGGAATCTATCTAATTTTCTTTCATTACTATATTAAACTGTGTGTGGCTCAGGATTTGTAGAGCTTAGATATCATATACGGGTCATAAGAATCTCTGATGCGTGCACGGTTCCTTATTTGCCTACAAGCACCACCTGTGTAATAGGCAATCGCTTCTAAATCCTGGAAAATAAACGACAGCTGCAAAAAAAAAATATGCTTTCTGCAAAGAGCAGGCATATACCTCATTGTTTTTCTATATTGAGTGTTTCTAGATATAAAGGTGCTGATTGGCCCGGCTAGTATAAGATGCAAGAGATAGGCAGAGGTCTTGCCCCCATTTCTGAAATGCATACTTTTGCATTGGCGTGATAGGCAAAAAGAAAATGTTTTATGCTCTGGCATGTGTGTTAGCAGGAAACAGCTGTTCATTTGGAGCCGTCTGCACCTTTCCTTGACCCCAGTTTGGGGATGCGCGAGGCAGAAATTAGTCGCATTACGCTGGTCCTGCTGCACGTTGCCGCTGTGTGAGTCTGGTCACATTCTCTCCATTACCCAGGCCCCTCTCTCTGATTAAACATGACACGCTCACTAACATGCCAAATCACTGCCGCAGAGTCCTAGGATGTACCCACACACATAGACATAGCATGCCCACGCACAGACTCGTGCGCACAGTGGGTCATACACACCCTGGCACTGCCAACCTGAATAGAAAACAAGCTATTACAGTCCAGTCATTTCATACACTTATCTTTGATTTGGGCTTTATGGGTCTCTTATGCTACCAGAACTTGCATGATGAGCACTGAGAATTTCAAAAGGGACCGAGGGTGTGAAATGAAAAAGAGAAAAGAAAATAAAAAGAATAAAATCCTTTCTGTTTAATATGGGAAAACGTGTTAGCACATGTAGCACCGAGATGTCACCTTCTTATGAATAATATTAAATATATCGATGCTTGGTTTAATATTGCAATCAAGCATTTCGGGACAAGTGCGTCTGCTCACCACTACATTTAAACACAATCTCACAGTTGTATGTATGTTAGCGTCACCAAAACACACTTCATATCACACGGCATATCACCTCAGTAAATGACTTATCTGCATCATAAGTGTCCGGTGAGACCGGAGCTTATTTACACATGAAGGAAATCCGAGACCGAGAACTTTAACAGGTTGATATTGACAAAAACAACAGACAAGTAAACAATAAGTGTAAAAAGATTAGTGGAATGCACGATACATTGCGCCAGAGTTAACAAGAGATGCAGCTTTCATAATAACTTTGGCAATCGGTGCAAATGCCTTCAGCTGTGTGACGCCTATTTAAAGCTCCCTAACCCTGCAAAAGGTGCCCGATCCTGAACCGTGTACCACAGAGTTTATTATTATTAATGTACTAGTAGTAACTTAATTTGTAGTATTTACTTCATCTGTTGATCTGCTTTACTTCGTAAAACTGTTAAATCTCTACAATATATGCAATATATATATATTGTTTATCTATTCACACTTGTATTGATTTAACTTATGCTTCAAAAGCAGAGAGAAATATTGCACAAAATGAGACGTATTTCCTTTTTTAATATTCCTTTTAAACAATCGCCTGCAAAGTCGTATCGATTGTGCTGATTTTAAAGTAACTGAGGCAGGGTGTCTTTAATCCGAGGGCTCCTTTAAAAATCACCTGGTCCGACAAATGGGACCTTTTAAAGGAGTATAATGTGTTCTTAAATTATTTTATTGATGGGAAGTGGGTTGGGCGCTGCAGGTACCTATACAAACACCCAGACCATGCTGTGAAAGGGTCAATTTGTGCTCCATTTTCCTTTTCTTCATTATCTGCTTTTAGAGCCATGCTGGGGAGCTCGAAAGGACTGAAAGAAACTTCAACCTTCACACGTTTACTATTGCCAACGACTGTTTTTATGTGGATTATTAAACATTAATTGATAATTTAGCATAAAGGTCTGGGACGATTCGTTTAGTGGTTTTATGTATTTATATAGTTTTTGATACAGTAAAATAGTAAAGTGGTAAAATGGGGCAGTTTGTGTGTACGAACACACTTGTTTTAATAAACATACTAAACACAGAGGAATTATTAATCTGCCAGTAGTGTCGTTTCTCATTTGTACTTATTAGCTTTCTAGTCCAGAGCAGGTCCAGAAAAGGTCTCGGGTTCCACTGTTGGATGATATTTTAACACTGAATATGTTTGTTCTGTCAACAAGCTGATTTAGTGTAGAATAAACAAAGATGCTGAACATGTGTGTTATGCAACGTACAATCTAAAAGAAGTTTAAGATAAACGAAACTAAACTAGGCAAGAAAACATCAATAAACGAACAACGATCTTAAAAGTAAAATTGTGTATCGAGTCCAATGGTTGCAAGTTTTTGTCACGTTAAACTGTCCAAACATTTGTTGTTATTATTATTAAGATTGTTGTTATTATGGTTCTGGTTATTATTGTCATGTTGTCCTTTTTAACAAACTAAAAATACTTAAACTGAGTGAGTGTCAAGTGTCAAATCTGTATGTTTTTGTGTTTTCGTGTTTTGCACACTGCCTGAGTTTATAATAATGCAGTGATGTAAATCACCAAAAGTATGTGAGCACCTGACCATGAGATGTTGGAAATTCCATCATAACACCATGAGGATCAATATGGACTTTCTAACGGCCTCCTGTTGTTGTTGTTGTTGTTGTTGTTGTTTTTCTTTTCTTTTCCGTAGCACTAAAAACTCAATCTGTGTTTTCAGCAGGAGTCAGATTCAACTGGTGGCTACTTGATGTGATGACTGATGATTGTACAATTAAATGTATTACATTTATCAGACATATATGATAGAAGTTCATTACAATGTGTAAGAATAAGCATAATCGTAAAGTAAACCGCTTTAGATTTTAACAGCGGCGACTTCTGGTAAAAAAAAAAAATACATTCTTTACTTATTTTGAGGTTCACACAATTTCCAGGGCATTTCTCTTTTTTTTTTACAATGCTGGCTTCTTTTTTTAAAGGTTTATCAGTGTAAGTCAGCATGTTCCGTGCGTGAACCGTGTGAATAAAAGTCCAAAATGACAGGTTAAAATGCACTTTCACTTACATTTAACCCTGTGGGCGAGCACTTCAATTTAATAATGCAGTTGACGGCGGTAAATGAGTCCTCTTTTAGAGTGCATTAAGGAATCAAGTCTGATGCATTCTCTATTTTCTCCATCAAATTGAGAATCAATAGACATGTGATAAGGAAGTGCAGTCCATGCAATAAGCAGCAAGGGGTGACTAATAGGCTCGAATGTTGTACAAACAGGCTAATTAACCGCCGCTGGCCCTGACAGATACTAAAGTGCTTCTTTTGTGCTTTAGCAGCTGCCATTTTGGGATTGACAGAGGAACGCACTGTGCATCAGAGTGAGGGAAAAAATGCACTCTCAAGTAAGTGCTAACTGCGCAGTAACACTTACAAATGGGAAAGAAGTTGTCCATCGTTTAGCGACGCTTAAACTCTCATTTGTTGCGAGCGAGAGAAACGTGGCATAACATTAATAACTGCGCCATCGTACCCAATCATATGAGATTCATTCTCCTCCAGTGCAAACAATGTGCAGTCAAGATTGCAGTCTTATAATAAATTATGGCATCGGTAGAATTGAATGTGTTGATAAATAAAATCATCAATTAATTATAGTTGATATCAAACTTAACAATACATAAGATGTTCAGCTCGATCAGACTTCAAGCATTCATTTTCTCTAGTTTTCTCTAGCTATTATAAGTTTAATGTTTTGTGTTTTATTGTTTATAATTATAGCTTTTGTGTTTTATAAAAATGAGAAATGCCGTTTTTTTGTATAAACAACAATAATAATTATAATAAAATTTATCAACACTGCTTATTTAGGTCAAACTTACCTTATGGTCAAACTTATTATTTTTTGTACTTTGTAACTTACCGTGCCTTTTCTGTTCCAACATTGTCTATACAATCCGTGCAGCGAAACATGCACTAGGGGCAGCATTGAGCACACATGCCCATCGTAGTGGGCAGCCCTAGTCACCATGCCCGGGGAGCAGTTAGGTTTCGGTGCCTTGATCAAAGGCACTTCGGAGTCAGACCGATAGTCAGATACAATCTCGTTGTACTATGTATACTGTGTATGCTGTGTACAATGACAATAAAGGCTTTCTATAGATAGTCAGACTTCTGATTGTTATAAGACACTGTCAAATAAAACATCGCACACCCTCAAGTGAGCTAGCTTTTCTAATGGAAATGTTTCCTGTCCTGTAGTTGTCGTGTGGCGTCTAATTTAGACACGGGGATGAATTCAAAAGGAGCAATACAGACAGGTGTATGTTCCACTGCTACACCACTGGTCTTGGTGTAACTCTCCCACCACGAAACATTGTTGGACAAGCTGAAAGCTCAGTGTGACCGGCGGTCGTGTGAACATGCTGCAGAGAGGGAGAGAGGAAGAAAAAAAGCAAGGGCTGAAAAGGCACCAGTCAACGAAAGCGCAGCCTTTTGGAAGGATGCAGACGGTGACCCATAAAGACCTCCGTTTCCAGGTATAATGACATCGTAGTGACATAAATAGGTCAAACCTGTCACCTACAAGATAATTCTAGAATAATCAGATACTCGGGTAAAAGAATCTACCATTAACTTGAAAATTAAATATATTAAAAGTCTAAAAAGCATACTAGAAGAGTTTCTATAGGGACCACGATCCAGCTGTAGTCGGATTAATGTGAGCAAATGTGTGAGGTGACCTGTGATGTTTCACATAGATACACCACGACCATAATCAGGATGAAAAACTATTAAAGCTAATGAACAATTTTCCATTAATATCAATTGTATATTATTAGTAAGTCTGTGTATGACAGAAGGATTTGAAACTGAACATCAAAACGTGCCTGGGAAATAATTTAAGTAGGTCTGAATCTAAACATGAACCTGGTAACAAGGTTTGACTTTGACTTTACAAAACTCTTCTGTGTGTTATAAAACCATGGAGGTTTGTGTTTCTCATCAAGCGCCAATTCATCCGGACAAAATAAAAAATCAATGCGCTGAATGAAACTATTGACGTCTGTCGTGCTGTAATTCTCTTCGTAAATGTTTGAATGTTTTATGAGGCCAGCCACCTGCATGCCAACCTGCGCCATGCATTTCTCTTCTGCGTGGTGGATGAATGCTTTTAGAGTAATAATTCAACGTGGCGTGGGGCGTTCGCTCAAAGAAAGGTCATGCAGCTTTGCATGGGGCCTGCTGAAAAGCCCACCGGTGGGATTCTTTGCCGTATTTCCTTTAAACATCCGACTGGCTTTAGCTGCTCCTCCGAGTCTGGCTGAGAAAGTCCTTCCAACTTCTTTATGGAACAGATCCTGGCCTTGATTTCTTCTTTCTTCTGCTCACTTAAGGGGAAAATACATCACGAGCATATTTATCAACACGCTCATCTAGCTAGGAGTCCGTAATAGGGCCTGAATGTAACTCAGAGCAACATTAGGTTCCACGTCCAGAACAGCTCGGCTTAATTGCGCTTGACTTGCGGTTGAATATTAAAGAATGGGAAAGGCGTTTTGAGGGTGACCGGGGCAGTGATGCTCTGGCCCACTGCCTGCACTTCAACTCTGACTGCTGGTGGTGAATAAAACGCTGATGGCTGCTTAAGCAGTGCTTATTGAGTCTCTCGTACGACCCCATGAGTCCCCAGGATCAACAATGGCAGCATTAATGGGTAAAGCGCAACGAGAATGTCACCACGGCAGGAGGTGAATACAGAACGGTGAGAGCTGGTATTAAGCTGGTTTGTATAACAGAGGTCGACTCGTGTCGGTTCATGTACACATTTATGTAAGTATTTATATTTTTGATGATGTTTTTAGTGTATTTTATTGTTTTCATCATATATAGCGTCGTCATTAATAAATAAAGTATTAGTATTTTATTCTATTCCATCATGCTCTACCCTGAAAGCTGATAAGAAATTGCAAATTGATTCCTTTCAGTTATTAATATTTATAGACCTGGTGGACATTACAGTCAAACAAGCATAAACAGGCATAATAAAAAATAAAAAAAAACTGTATGTTTTGAATAATAGTCTAAAATAAATGGCAGATATACGCACAATTTGTTAATTAGATGTAAAAACCACGTTGGCTTGTAAGTGGAACGTTGCTTTGCCGGTTTAATTCAGAGATTCTACAGGTCACAAATCAAGTCGCCTTGAGTGAGGCATCAAACACCTATCAGCTCCACGGACACCGTTGCTAGGGCTGTTTACCAAACCAGCCATGTGTGCGCACTGCTGCCCCCCAGTGTGTGTTCACTAGTGAGTCTCAATGTACACAGACTGGGTTCAAGGCGGAAGATTAATCCCACTGTGTGTAAAAATCCCAGTGGGTTCTGTTATTCTGCAAACTGGACAATATCCTCCAAATATTAACACCTAAAACTCTTTATTGGCTGGTTCCGTACTCAGGAAGGCGACGAGACATTTACTCAGCAACAACTTAAGACTCGGGATTAGTCTGAGTAGTATTTCGAAAGCACGCACAAAATGACATGATGGCCTTGAGTGATCATTCGCTCGCTACTCGGTCTCTAAGCCTGCAGTTGAAAAGTTGTCCAACTGCAAAGAACTCTTAAGCGTGTGTGCATCAGACCCAGTTATCCGCTAATGATGTGTCCATTTTGTCACTTCAGAGTCGGTCGCAGGAAATGGCTACAGCGAGAGGGAACGGGCGGGCGAGAGAGAGAGAGAGAGAGCTTCCTCCCTGATATAATTTGTTGCTGCAAATTACAAAACAGAGGAGGGAATAATATACCAAGTCAAGTTTAGTGAGAGAGAAAATGAAAAATTTAGGCCTGTGAGCCACCTTAATGGATATCCTTGCTGCCGCAGAAGGATGGACTCTAGTAATGCACCCCTAATGTGCCACAGCCGTATTTATTTATTTTTTTTCTGGAGAGTGTATCAGGAGAAATGTGCACCATCATTTCAGCTAGCAATCACTTAATGGGCCTGCAAAATCTCAACAAAATGGACATGTAGCGCTGCTATTTCTGGATTTGGGAGCTTTGGCTCTGGTTTAAGCTGAAGAAACGAGGTAAAAGCAACTGTGGAAAAGTTTCAAAAAAAAAGTTAAACGTAGACAGTAGAGGTAAAAGGCAATCCTGTCCATCTCTGGCACTGTTTATATTCTGTATTCTGTTAAAGTGTAGAGACAGTGACAGGAATTTCAATTATCTAATTACGGTGAAATGAAAAGACTTAAGTGTTGTGATTTCTGCAGTCTTTCATAGATCAATCTAATGTGTGCTCACATTGGAAATGAACCAAAATGGAAGAGGCAAACGAAGGCAGCGCCTGCTCAAATCATGCAATTAAAATGACAAATGAGTTTCTTGATATATTCATCTAAGTGGTTAAGTGGAAGAGTTTTATTCCACATCCACGGCGCTGTCTGGCGGGGACGAGAGAGGGAATCGGCTGCATGCTCTTTTGATTAAGGCCACTGCTTAAATGCTGGGGAAATGCTGAAAGCACTTGCTGTATAAATTAGTGGGCCGATGGATGCCAAATGAAATTCTAAAGAGTTGATTTAAGCATTTAGAAGGGATGTGCCTCGTTGCTTAAAGGCCTCAAAGACATTTTTCAAGCTGTATGCATTATGTCTAAGAGGTCAGGGCCTGGAAACAGGTTTTTATTGTGTGCTTTAATGAAAGTGCCACTGAAAGGGGCACACGACATAAAACCCGTCCAATCAGTCTGATATCCATTGTGACCTTTTACTAGACTAGTGAACATGTTACCTAAGGGTAGCGTTCATGAGCAGACTGGATGTCAATAAATGATAACTATCACTGCATTGTAAAGTCAGTATATTAAAAACAATCAGGGCAAGGTATCGTTTACGAGGACATTACTTCATACAAAAGAAAACAACAATAGTGTTGCGCTGCAAGATTAAGCACAAAAATTAAATACAAAAAATATTAATTCTTTAGGTTACTTACCACAAACCTTTAGTATAAATTTATATATATGTATATATATATTGTTGTATCATTGTACAGGCAAATATTATTAAGGGCAGTGATAGCTCAATGGTTAAGATACTGGACTTGTGATCAGGTGGTCACTGGTTCAAACCCCACAACTGTTGGACCCCTGAGCAAACCCCTTAATGGCCTTAACATTGCTTTAAATACATGATGGGCCCCCTGAGCAAGGCAAAGTAAAACTAAAAAACAAAACATGTTCAGTCATAATTGTAAGTCGCTCCGGATAAACGTGTCTGCTGAATGCAGAAAATGTAGCTTTGTTTTTAATATTATATTAAATATTATAGATTTTTGGACTTAGCAAATATACATAGCAATTGTTTTATTTATTAAATTGTCTTTAATTAGAAAAGAGTTTGAAGACGTGAAAAATTTGCAATGCAATGTTTCAAATGCACACCTAATTTACTTTCCAAATGTATTTCTATTTTATATATTTATATCGCCGAGAAACGAAGTAGAAACTGATGACTTTGTCTGAGCAGCTTTATCATATAGATATTTTAAATATGTTAGTTAAATTGTGTATATTCAATGTTTTCTTTATTGTGTATATAATATGATATTGTGTGTATGCAAGAGTTAATCTGTTCTCGTTGCTTAAAAGATCCATGTTCCTGTGAGCCAGCTGATAAAAAGTGTTTAAATGAATGCACATCAGAAATGTCGAGATATATTTAAAATATGTGCTACTGAATAATTTAATATTCATAAATATCACATTTGGTTTCGAGACCACCAATAAAATATCTTCAAACTGAGAATCAAAAATGAGATATTATTAAAGGGGGGAAAACGAGCCGTCACATTCTAATACAAAATAATAAATCCTTTCCTAAACCCCGCTGGATGGGATCTTTCAGTCGTGTGTATTCACTTTCTTCCATTAACAGGCTTTAATACACATGTGCCATAACAAATTCATCTTTGAAAAGCCAGCTGTATTGGGGGAAGAATCGCTCCTCTCTCTAGCCGAGACATATTGGCCACTTTGATAGTTCTGGATGATATCAAATGCCCCTCTGCCAGCTCAGTTGAAATGGAACAAAATAGGCGGTGGTCTATAAAAATGAAGTTAGACGCAAGTACGCCACTCAGATCCCTGGGAGGGGGAAAAAAGAGCCTTTCCTGTTGCATTTTGTAGTCGTCAATTGGTCTGGGAAACTTGTTCTAATGCAGGTAATGGACCCACTGAGGCGCTTTCATCTTCAGGCCCTGTGAGTGGAAGAGAGGATAGACGACCCCCACCTCCGCCTCATCCTCATCCCCTAACACACATAACTAAACCAAGCAAAGCTCAGCTGCTTGTAAATGGCCGGTTTGCATAGATCCGGAAATTCGCTTTCGGTAACTGATGAACAAGAATCAGTGAGAGACGATTTAAAAACAATTCTTGTGTAAGACGTGATCTGTGGATTTAATTATTGATAACTGAGCAGGTTAAACACAGATTTATACGTCGTCGTACATCAACGTTTCACTTGTTTATAGCTCTGCGTCTGGATCAGATGGCGCGCAAAGTAATTCCCCTCCACAACACTGGAGGCAATCTGAGCAGGCGACGAGTGAGAGAGGTTGTCGTCGTAGATTGTAGCTGATCGATATGGAGCAACAAATTGTCTACAAGCCTGCGCACTTCATTGGATGGCTATAACGCTCCCTCTTGTGGTCTGCATTGCTTCGGCAACGCGTAGTCAAGCCCGGATCTACAATAGGGGCAACCTGGGCACGTGCCCAGGGGCCCTTGGGCAGAGAGGGCCCTCTGGCTCCTTTGGAGAATGTGAATGTTAGGGTTGGGAGGGGGCCCATGAGGGTTATTAATCCAGCCTTGCGCGTAGTTAGAAATTTTGGCAGGTGCATGTTGGAGGCGCTGCATCCCAGAAATATAAATCGAATAATTTGTTTATTGGTTCGTTTTAATATTCATCTTAATTGCTGCAACTTTTATGTGTTGTTTGAAAATGGAATAGTAGTATGAATACAAATAACATTTTATACCTATATCCTGTATTGCACACCTGTACATTATACAGATTCAGTTAACAGCCGAGTTGTTTACATAGTAATGTCAGGAAAGATCCGGAAATAAATCTGGAAAGCATCATGTGGTTTATTATTTTTATAGTATAGGGCAAGCGACTGGCTAATGGTTAAACTGCTGGGGTACTAATTCAGGGAAATGCCAATTCAAGCATCACCAATGTGAGGTTATCATGGTTGCGCCCTTGAGCAAGGCCCTTAACCTTACAATTTAGATCAAGGTATATGTTTACAATGTAAATGCAAATATAATTCATACAAAGATTGGTTAGTACAGAGGTGGGGGCATTCGCTTGTGACCTCTCAGCTAACTCCAGGAATAATGGGTTCATTACAATGCAATTACTGATACTTATGATTCTCTGTGTGAAGAGCCGAGATGCTGAGAAGGGTCCTTAATGCTAACACAACCCTGGTGTACGACTCTCCATGACCAGGGTGAGTTCTGTTTGCTGTCATAGCAGTGACTGAAATACAGTAGAACAAATATAAACTAATCCTGATTGTTTCCAAACCAAGTGGTGAAGCATTATCACTTAATCAAAATGAGCTAAACGGGCACGAGCAGGGTGGCTAAGAGACTAGCTACAAGGTCCTAAGTTTGAGGCCCAAGTCTGGATACTTTCTGTGTATGTGAGCATGTTCTCTCCGTGCCTGGATTTACTCCACACAAACAGTGCCAATTTTAACGGTAAGAGATTGTCAAGCAGGATCCTGATGCAGAAATGAGCCTAAATATGAAAGTAAAACCAAGCCAAACAAGTAAAACATGACGTCTGTGTATGTGTGAGCGTAAGTATCCCTTGAGGTTAATACCACAATCCTCTTATAGTAAAGCGCTACTCAGTTCAGGTGGATCTCTGCAACACATCACACTCCACCCCCACCCCCCATTTCACTTAATTAAATGGCTGTTTAAAACCTGCTTACCCTCGCCAGTCCCATCGACCAGACAAGTAAAGACGATTCCATCACCATTAGTTCATTTACTTTCTCATTTCGCCTTTAAAACCCAACTTGTTACCCTGATTCTCCGATAAGCAGGTCCGGACTCAGCTGCTGCACTAATCAAGAGGTTTCGGTTACGAGGACCAGATCAAAATGGAACGATCGATTAACAATTTGAAACTCCTGAGATAATCTTATATAAGCGTATATCCTACAGGCCTGTGTGTCATGTGTAATCCACCGGAGGCCTTCCCTTGTTATTGATGTCACTGTTATTAAAATAAGTCATTATAAAGTATGATCCATAGTGTCTAAATGCATTTACATAATACTATATTACAAACATATTTTTTAAAAATATTCTATTAGACTTTTTGCCCAATATTCCTTATAACCTTTTGTAATAAGAAATTGAGTAATAGTAATGTCTTACAATAAAGCACATTACACATTACTACCATTTTATTATGTTATTTATGTGTTCGTTGTTCTAATATGAGATGGGACACTGCCTAATATGGAACACTTGAGGTTCTCCAGCAAATTAATTACTGCCAGTGAAATCATTAACTATTCAAAGCATAACTTAACTTAGTGTCATAAATTAGAATGAAGCAAATGTCCCAACAAACTGCCCCACATTTGCCCAGGAAGTTTCACCCATCATCTTGATGTTAACACTGTCGCATTTCCACCTAACTCATGTACCCATAAAAATGCTGCATTTATTCATATGTTGGTAGAGCATTGGGCTGGGAACCCAAAGGTTGGGGGTTCAAATCCAGGCTCTGCTACACTCCACTACACTGCTGGGT
>JAOTRQ010000005.1:749676-762958 GCA_028565875.1 Hoplisoma paleatum | reverse complement strand
GAAACGCAGCGTTTTTCTTTCCTGCGACTAATCGACCAATGGAATTTGTCCGACTAGTAATTTTTTTGGTCGACCAATGAATAATCGATTAATCGTAGTCAGCCCCACATATCTCATACATTTTGCATTAAAATGTACAATACAATCCCCATTTAAGAGGTTAGGGTGCAGCCGTTGCCTGGTGTTTAGAGAACCTGGCTTGTGATCAGAAGGTTTGCAGTTCAATTCCAAAAACTTACAGGTTACAACTAGACTGCCTTCGACCAAGGCACCAAATCCCTTACTTCTCTGTGGGAACTGTGGCTAGGGTTGCCCACTGCACTTGGCATATGTGTTCACAACAGCCCCCTAGTGTGTGTTCATTAATGTTTGTAAATATGTGTTTCACATCTACATATTACACCTCCCCACACCGATATGAAAGTACCTGTAATTAAATATTTATAAGGAAGTGTATTAGGACAATTTACCATTTCAATAGGAGCATGTTGCACGTTTGACACCCCTGTTAATGACGATAATATGACACAGTCACAGAACTGCTGAGGTTGAATTTGGCGCACCACAACAGTACGCCATGGTGGATCCACCTGTGTTTTGTGCATTGTCACAGTAACAGGTGATGCGCGATACCCAGACTTCACAGCTCTGCACTTCATGGCCTCTCCGTGGCAGCAGGCTACGACTTCTGCCCGAGCTACTGCCCTTGCCTTTTGTCCACAATTTTAATAATCTCAATCAAATTGAGAAAATGATCAAACAAAATTGCATTTGAGCTTCATAAGCTGTGTAATATCTATTCTGTTAAATTGGGGGTCCGTAATTGCCTTTTGGCGAGAGACGAGGCAACAACAAAGTCAGACGATCTGAGCTTGCCATTTTCCTCAAGACTGAGAAACACAGCTTTTGCAATGAGGACTTCAAAGGCTTGCAGTTCTTGAATTGCATTTGGTTGCTATTGTGGCCGCCCAGGCAATCTTGATTAGGTGTTTACACTGAGGCAGGGTGTACAGTGGCAGAGAGCCACGGATCCACGGTCTAGAGCTATTAAGAGATTGTACATTATGTTCCTGGCTTTGAAGTGAGGGTCTGGGAGATGACGAGGGACTCTGGCTGAGTGCAATGGCAGAAGATTGCTCTGCTACTTCTGTCTTTATCAAAGGAGCCTCTGCACGGCCTGAGCTATGCTCCCCCACTTGCAGCCACAAAGTTGGCGCGTTATGAGATTGTGTACATTTAATAACATGGCTAATTGTCAGGACTAAGAAAGCAGAGTAAATAGGCGGCTTTTTCTAACAAAAAGATACAACCAGATGTGCAAAGAAGAAATGTTAATGATGTTGAAATTGCCTCGATAGGATTATTAATCTGCCTTTGAAAGAAAGAAAATTAAAAATAAAAACCAAGACCAAATAACAATATAGGATCAGATGGAAGAGTACACGAGGCCTTCTGATCTTTCTTTTAGAGGATATAAAACTAAATGAAAATAAACAAGCAAAAAATCTGAGCCGTGCTTTTTTTAAAGCAAATAGAATTGAGAATAATTTCTCATTGCACAAGTCAATCTATATTAAGGGTTCGGAACATAGAAATCAGTTAAATAAAAGGACCTCGAACCATCCCAAGTTCCGTCCGCAGCATACATCTTATCTACTAGAATAGAAACTAAGTACAATCAGTGCAGCGTTTACAGAGGAAAGCCCTCGCTCTGTTTACCATGTCACAATGCTAACAGCTCTTTACTATGCTAATGCTGCTGACATGAGACATTAAGGTGGACATGGGCTCAGATGGGCCGGCAAAGGCCTGAAATGTTGCAAATCCTCATATGATGCAGCGCACAGACAGGCTAAGGATGCCAATTACACGGCAGGGCCAGGTGCACTGATAGCTAAGAGCCTATTGGTAACCATGCCTCTCTGATGTTCTTAATAGCTACTGTTGTGCAGATCAACTAATAATAGGCACTACATAGCCAGACATGTTTCCTTTTTTTTCTCTTTTCTGCTCCCACTGTCTGCCAAATTAATTTCCGAGCCACAGCTAGATTAGACTGCTTATTCCTTTTTTATTCTGGTTCCACAACAAAAGCAAGGTCACTAATACATTCAGATTTTTAAAAAGAGCAATGATACAGGTCAGGTCGTACTGAAGATGGAAGCTTATGGAAAGGAAATAATTTGGACAGCTGCTTCTAATAAGGTCGGACTCAAAACGTCTCTTTAAAAAGTATTAGACAGTTTATGATGTTGTTATTAATTAGGTATTAACAATAAGGTCAACAACTTGATGATAATTCTGTGCATAAATAAAAAGAGCAAGAATTACTGGGGTTTAAGGTTAAGGGGCCAGTGTCCTTCAAAAGCTATGCCAACAGATTCATTCTTGACCTGTTTTTGTCTTTCGTATAATATTAGCTCTCTTTAAAATATTAAACAACAAATTGTCAAGTTTTAATTTTTATTAAGTACGAATTTTAACTCATATCAATCGTGCAGACACTAGGCTACACTGTCCCTAGGCTGTCTTGGGAGGTTTGACTTTCAGACTGGGCAAAAGACGTGTGGTTACGTGAAATGATAATATAAAACTATCTTTACTAGCAAAGAAATATTTCTATTGCTTTTCACAACAACAACAACATTTTATTTAACAAGCGCCTTTCAGGACACCCAAGGTTACTTTACAATAAGACCATACAATAAAAAGTAAAATAGTGTATAATTAAAACTCAGCTATAGGCCAACTGGAAAATTGTTTTTTAAGTGAGCCTTGAATACAGTGAATGATGTACAGGCACGCAACTCAAGTGGCAGATTATTTCACAACTTTGACCCAGCTACACTAAAAGCCACCGCCACTACCACCACCCTCAGTAGAAATGGAATAGTTTATCTCATACAAATCCTGCTCGCTAATAAAAGTAAAAAGCAAGCATATACACATAGGAGACTTTGATAAAGTTAAAACTGTGTAAGCAATTTTTTTGTATTCACTGACAGGGGTACAATCTGCAGTCAGGTTGTTGGGTAGCCAAGACTCTTGTGATTAGTGCAGATCATTTTTTGGCACACTAAAACACTGCCGACTTGATGGTGCTGAGGCTTGAACCAACAACCTCATTTTTATTTGTATACTCCAAGCATCTTAACCACTAACCACCAACTCCAACTAATACAGCCAGATACTACACAGTGCAGACCCGTTCGTGTATGGGGCTTCGTATCTGATGCCAGACACCAGTTGTTTTCCTGGGGAGGAGGAGCACCAGGCACTTTAGGACAATTCACCTCACAACACCGAGTTGAAGGACATGCTGGTAAATTGGCACCAGACACCACAGAAAATTTCTAAGTCCTTGGCTTATTGACGGACCGACACGGTGCAGACTTTAGCTCAAACGGCAAATCTAGTGATGATGTGAATGTGTCACAGCACAAAATGCATCAAGGCTAAAGTGCTAGATGGCTCATCAAGTCTTTAGAATTAGGTTTTCATAGTCACAGGCCAGTCGAAGTCTCATTGTTTAAGCTTCTCATTAAGGTAGATGCAGCTTATGCAGCTTAATCAATGCATATAAAATAAGCATACCTAATATAATTCTGTGGTGTGCATTTAAATATTATATTTTTCTATGAACTCTTTACATTACACAGACGCGATTCAAAACTGTTTGCATGTTCTCCTTGTCTCTGTGCAGGTTTCCTTCCTTCCTATCTCATAGACCTAAATTCAAAAACATTAAATGCATACATGCATAAAGAAAACAGAAAAAAAATTAATTAATTCCTGCTTTACTTGTAGGAATAATCAATTGTTTGTCTTTGAAGACAAAAATCAGTAAATCCAGACAACCATAAAACCTTAAGAAATAGAATAGAATGAAAGTGAGTGCTGTGTTATTGCCGCCCCCTAGTGGCTGTATAAAAATACGACAGTGTGTAACTGGGTACACCAGCTGAAACAGATAGCCAGCAGTCACATCTACGGGTAATTTACAGATGTAGGATTTTTAAAAATATTAGTAAACTAAAGAATTTATATAAAATATAGACAGAAATTACAGATGAATTCTACCATTCATTCACTATTCATGTGAATAGTGAGGGACAGTGTAGCCTAGTGGGTAGAGCGTTGGGCTGGGAACCCAAAGGTTGGGGGTTCAAGTCCAGGCTCTGCTACACTGCTGGGTCCTTGAGCAAGACCCTTAACCCTGTGTGCTCCAGGGGGCGCTGTACGTTGGCTGACTCTGCGCTCTGATCCCAACTTCCAGACAAGTGGGATTAGCGAAGAGAAACATTTCATTGTACTGAACATCTGTATATGTGTAATGACAAATGAATTGAATTGAAATTGAATTGAATTGAATGTCCATTTATTTCCATCACACAAATATTTAAACATTAATGAGATTTTAAAAAACTACATACCCGATTCATATCTTCTGTCTTCCATCCTCTTTGCTCAAATGTCTTCAGATAAGACCCCTGTTGACGTCGGTTCACACCTAAGGTTGCTATATTGCGCTCCACGATGTCCTCTATTGGTCTTGATGTTTGGCATTTTCGAGCACGGTTCTTCTGAGAAGTTACCAACTGTAGCTTTGCACGGGCCGCATTTTGATCCGCTGCATTATTCTGCCACTGACTATCTGCTTGCTTTATCTCCTGCGATCCAACAAGTAGTTTAATCCTTACATTTTTGTCCAATTCTGGGGACAGATATGACCTTTGTATCGCCTGTGGCACTGTGTTTCGGTCGTGTTGTGAGTGTAAATGAAAGGACGCCAGCTGTTGCTGTGGAAGATCTATTTCTGCTGAAGAAAGATGATCTAAAAAGCATTTGTGTGTCTCTCTTGAAGACTCTTCTGTGATGTTCAGACTGTCTTCCAGTTCACTGCAGGAGTCAAAGGAATCACCTGATCGCAGAATGTCAGCTTCTTCTCGCTTTTCTCTATATGCTGGACGGTGGTGCTCGGTGTCATATTTGACGTGAGGCCTTTGTCTGAAATTTACAAAAACACAATTATTTATTCTGACATACTCATTAAAAAGCTGTTAATTTCATGTCATGTAGCATCATCAGCACTCAACTGTTACAACTAATAATAAACAAACATCCTCCATATATTCAAATTTGTGGTTAGAAATTTTAGGATTATTTTAGGATCAGGTTACTGAGATATTTTTTTCATTCTGTGACGTTTTTTTTCTTATTATTTGTGTTTTAGACTCTTGTATGTTAGAGACACATTCAACAGATCAATTTTGCTATTTGTGGAAAACTAAATCTTTAACGCTCAACACCTCAAAACTGCTTAGAATGCAGATAGAATCTTATAATTTCAGGGGGGCAATATGTCAACAAACAAGCTCAATCGTTCTCTTGATCAGGAAAGCATCTCATAACTTCATGTACCACCAAACTTTGATTATTTGAATATTTAAATTAACATTTTACTAACCATAATGTCTATCACTGAATAACTTTGGGCCGTGATTTTTAGAGTAAACAGGACAGCTTGCAATTAAGAATGTCTTCCCGAACTAAACCCAAATTATGTGTGAGCATGCATGTTTAATACCATATATAGCCTATTTAATTTATAGCCCTGTCGTTCTAACAATAGCTACAAAGCTGCAGATTAACATGTTAGATGAATAAATACTGCAAAGGCTCAAATGAAATAATTCCATAATAAAGAAATAAATCAAGCATGTCAAGCAGAATAGCGTTCACAGCCCCTAATTACTAAGGGTTCACAATTCTTCAGTCCACGATTGAGGTGTAGTTTTGGAAATGGCAGATTCAAGGGTATAAAATAGGCTAAAATTGCTACCTAATGTGCTCCTTGCATCACTGGATGAAAAGATCTCATTAAAATAATTAGAAGAGTGCCTCTTTGTTGCACAGCTCTGAATGCTACAAGATGCTCTTCACTTCTCATGATGCCAAATACAGAGCTGGCGAGGCAAACAACTCTTCAGGGAACGAGGGCGAGGGGGCACCGAACTGACTCAGTAATGATTTGGCTAAAATGAGCTTGAGAATGCAAGGTGGGCTCACAGCTGTGGAGACTCCTTAACATACGAAAGCCCACTCGAAGCTTTTTTGAGACACAGCCAAAACAAAATGAAACCCGGACGAAGCCTTTAAGGAGCGAGTGAGACCTCGACCGTCCAGACATTACAGAATAAGCAAATGTCAATCTACATTAGATCTACAGACGTGATTATATCTACAGAAATAAACAAACAGCTCACGCAAGCTTACAATACAACACTGTGAACCACAAATTGGCTCCAATACCTCTCAAAATACCTTATACCTAATACCTGATCCTAACTGGCCTAATACTTCTTCTTCTATCTCTTTATACTGGTTGCATCTCCTGCCACAATCCTCCCTATTCGTCCGAGCTTGAACCGGTTATCTAGTTATCTAGGCATATAAGGATCAAAACTGTATCTTCAATTAGCTTCCCACAATCTTTGGATTGTGGGAAGAAACCAGAGCACCCAGATAGTGTTCAAACACACAGACAGGCACTGGGAAAATGTGTAAACTTGACACAGAAAGTACATGGACTTTGCCTCCGAACTCGGAACTACAGTTCATCTCACAAGATGTACTAGTGCCGTGGTCAGTTAATGGTCAGTAAATAGTACATATCTCTCCTCCTGGTTAATATGAGTATTATTCTTTGCTGTACCAGAGTTGGGAACTAGAGAGGCCAGAGATCACAGGAGACTAGAAGACAGAGACTAGATGATTAGAGAACGGGGAGAACTATAGACAAGAACACATCATATTCCAGCAACTGTGGTTTGACAGGGCACGTTGTTTTTAATTGGTTTGAAAATGAGGCTTTATTGTGATAACCTCATGTGGAATAAAATTTAATTTCCTTTAAATGACAGCTGTTATATGAAAAGTGCTCGAATTAGAGGGCTTTTAAATGATCCAAAATACACTGCAGCCTACCTTTGAATTCAAAGACTCTCATTATCTATTAAGCAAGTGAACAAAAGCTTTTAATCATCGCCATTATGCTGATGGACGGCTCATCTCTCTTTGTCAGAATGATCTAGTCCACGTCTGGTATCACCAGTGTTTTCAGAGAGCCTAATTACTCGCATGGAGTACCGATGGGGGCAAAAATGCTATAATAATGCAATAATTATGGGTTACAGGGTGTGTTTGAGAAGCTGTTGTCACATTTTAAAAACGCAACCTAAATTAAAATAAACTTTTCATTTAGCAAATGATTTATCATAATCAGGGTCATGGCGGGTATGGTGCCAATACTAACATTATACGCAAAATTGGAACACAAACACACACACACATACACTGATCTTGCAAATACAGTAATTGATACTCCAAGCTTAGTCAGTACATAAGTATGATTATTTATTATAAGTGCCGAATGATAAACCCACAGCAGCACAGACATACACAGTCCAATAGCGAGATGCTTTACACCACCAGACCCATCATGACCCCGATCAAGATCGAGAGATGTCTAGCAAATAAAAGAATGAATGTGAGAGCACCTGGATAGATGCTTGTTCCTGCCTGCAGCCCCACGTTTCTCGATACCAGCAGGTTGTGGGTCAGAACTGTATGAATCGATGCTTTCTTCATACTCGAAACTCTTCATGCCAGGTTTTAGCTTGGCATCACTAGGAGAGGTGTTTCTGTTACTGGTTACATGAAGCTGCCGTTGGAAAGCTTTTTCCTGGAGTAAACTCTCGGTGTCTGACCCCAGGGAGTCGCACAGATCTGCACCCTCACTGCTGGGCCTGGCGTACCGGAGAAACATCGTACTTGCATCGGCTGGAGGTTTCTCTTCTTTCTGGTTAGCCAAACTAATATCCATTTAGCAAAGATTTACTGTTGATTACGTTTTTTCGTTTGTATTTGATATATTTTGATTACAATTCTTAAATAAAACGCTTAGAAATTGTTACATTAAACTAATTCCTTAAAAAAAGTGCCATTTTGGGATAAAGAATCTTCTCACCCAAGTGAGGACCTTTGATCGGAGCTGGCTTTTGTGAAGACGGGGTTGTCATGGTAACACAGACGCGAAGGCTTCCCTCGCACATGCGCACTGGTATGACTGAACACGTGTCTTGGGTTCTGTTGCACACGCCGAAAACACCAAAACCACGAGAGAACCGGGTTTGTCTTTGTCTTTGTTGTTGTTCGATTCCTAGAAGTGACAGGCGCCCTTGAGGCAGGCACAAAATCATGCGAGTAAGAAGGAAGAAAAGGATTCTAAATAAACCCCGACTGCATTTAGGAGGAAACCGGAGTAACCGGAGTACAAAGGAACCCACGCAGATACAGGGAGAACATGCAAACACTATCCAGAATTGCCATACTTGGAATTTTAACCAAAGGCTTTTAGCTGTGGGTCATAATTCTGGGTTATTTTTAGGCAATATTTTGTCAGCGAACCATAGAATTTAAGATTAAATAAGTACACAATGTTGTCTGTTACTTGAGTACTTATCAGGTAATAAAATATTAACATTAAAATTGTTAACACTTCAGTATAAAACAATTAAGGCCCCTCCTACTACAACAAAGTTGCTAGTTACAAGTGGCTTATTGTGCAAGGCTGAGCTGAACTAGATTTGTTTCTACAGTTAATCAGGTTAAATAATACGAATATCCTGGTTATTGATGGCAGTTAGAAACAGTTGCAACACAGGAAAAAGGAAAAGGAGGTTTAATTCCTCGGTGGAGTGGAGTGGTGCATTATCCACATGGGTTTACTTTTGAATTCCTTTTAGTTAGTTGAAATGGAGATACAATATTATTCATGTTTAATATTAGTTAAATGCACAATCATTTACAATTTGTAGTGAGTAAGAAAGGCAGACCACGTTTAAAATTTTAAAAGGGTTTCCACGATGAACCAGTGTGGAACATGCTTTACTTGTGAAGAATAAATGCATACAGTATGTGATGGGCAAGTATATATATATATTTACTTGTGAAGAATAAATGCATACAGTATGTGATGGGCAAGTACTGCATGATTACCATTTTACCGCTGAGTAATTGAGCCATTTTGGAAGGTTCTAGGAGAGTTTGATTATTGAAGTGCCATGTATTTACAAAGTTTAAAATGCAAAACAACCATACACAAATAGTCACTTCACTGTCTGTTATAGAAACAGGAACCATTAAAAGAACAAGACCAGACTAGGACTTATTTTAGTTTATTGTGTCCACAAAAATAACAAATGTGTAATATTTCAGGAACATTCAAGTAAAACTTTTAGTCCATTTTCTCAGTTGCATTCACTCTGTAGCAAATCCAGCTACAGAGGGCTAATTCAGTAAACATTAGAGGTAGTGCATGTTGGTAATGGCTTAGTCGACTTCCTCGATGGTGGGGCCAGAGGACCCGCCACCAGGAGCAGCACCGGCACCAGCACCAGGGAAGCCACCTGGCATTCCTTCCGGCATGCCACCAGCACTCTGGTACAATTTGGTGATGATTGGATTGCACACCTTTTCCAACTCCTTCTGCTGATGTTCATATTCATCCCTCTCAGCGGTCTACAAGAAAATGAGAAGCGTTAGAGGGGGAAGAAAAAAAAACAAAACTGAATATGGAGTCATTAAATTCTTACCTGGTTCTTGTCAAGCCAGCCAATAACTTCATTGCATTTTTCTAGTATCTTCTGCTTGTCCTCGTCACTGATCTTGCCCTGCAATTTCTCATCTTCAACTGTAGACTTCATGTTAAAAGCGTAGGACTCCAGGCCGTTCTTGGAAGACACCTTGTCACGTTGTACATCATCTTCAGCCTTGTACTTCTCTGCCTCTTGTACCATGCGCTCAATGTCCTCCTTGCTGAGACGACCTTAAATTGGAAAGAATCATAATCAGCATCACAAACTCTGCCACTTGCTTTTCCAAACTCAATAAGTAGTTATTGCTCACCCTTATCGTTTGTAATGGTGATCTTGTTCTCCTTGCCGGTGCTCTTATCAGCAGCAGAGACATTCATAATGCCGTTGGCATCAATATCAAAAGTAACCTCAATCTGGGGGACTCCACGAGGTGCTGGCGGGATTCCAGTCAGCTCAAATTTTCCCAGCAGATTGTTGTCCTTCGTCATGGCACGCTCACCTTCATAAACCTGTAATGAAATGAGAGTCACCTTACACTTTGTCACACACACACACCAGAAAAGACTAAATTAGGCACAACGCTCAGACATCCAAGGAAGGTACTTGGGCCATCTTTGGTCTTTCAACCTCTGGTGGAAACTACGAATGGCAAGGAATCAACTTCATCACAGCGATGATCATGGAAATAAAAATTAATGTAAAAAAATAATCCTACCTGAATGAGCACACCAGGCTGGTTGTCAGAGTAAGTTGTGAATGTCTGCGTCTGCTTTGTTGGAATGGTGGTGTTACGCTTGATGAGAACGGTCATGACTCCACCGGCCGTCTCAATACCAAGAGAAAGAGGGGTGACATCCAGAAGCAGCAGATCCTGGACGTTTTCAGACTTGTCTCCAGACAGGATGGCAGCCTGGACAGCTGAAAGTTAATGAGAAAACAAATTTAAGCAAATTTGCATCATCATGTGTGGCGTTGTTTTCAGCCAATGACGCTCAGACATCCAAGGAAGGTACTTGGGCCATCTTTGGTTTTGCAACCTCTGGTGGAAACTACGAATGGCAAGGAATCAACTTCATCACAGCGAACTATTAAACCAGACGATTAAGACATTTAAACAAACCTTCTTATCAAGACCATACGCAATGGCAGCAGCTGTGGGCTCATTGATGATACGGAGAACATTAAGACCAGAGATGGTTCCAGCATCTTTGGTTGCTTGCCGCTGAGAGTCATTAAAGTAAGCTGGAACCGTAATTACAGCATTGTTGACAGTCTGGAAAGGAAAAGTAGCAGAGGGGTGGGGTGGGGGTTTAGGCAACCACCAAATTAAAAATCAGCCAACAAATAAAAAAAAGCGCATTTCCAAGTGTACTTACTTTTCCGAGGTAGGCTTCGGCAATCTCCTTCATCTTAACAAGCACCATGGAGGAGATTTCCTCAGGGTAGAAGTTCTTAGCTTCTCCTTTGTACTCTACTTCCACTTTAGGGCGGCCGCCATCACTGATTACTTTAAAAGGCCAGTGCTTCATATCAGACTGAACCACTGTATCTTCAAATCTTCTGCCAATCAGTCGCTTGGCATCTGAAGGAAACAGAAAACAATTTAGTTTAGTATTATTAAATAAGCACACAGAAGCACCATGCCATAAAAGGATTAACAAATCTGAATTTTACTAACCAAAACGAGCGCATGCAGTAAAAATTTAAGGCCAAAACTTAACATACCAGAAAATGTCAAAACCTAAACACAAATGTCTTAAGACATTAAGCCATATCTATATCTACAACTTAAATTACACAATGCTTTAAAAGAACACTAACCAAAGATTGTGTTGGTGGGGTTCATGGCCACTTGGTTCTTGGCTGCATCACCGATCAACCTTTCCGAGTCGGTGAAAGCAACATAACTTGGGGTTGTTCGGTTTCCCTGGTCATTGGCAATGATTTCAACTTTGCCGTGCTGAAAGACACCGACACAGGAGTAGGTGGTCCCCAAGTCGATCCCAACTGCTGGTCCCTTGGACATTTTGTCTAAAAACAGATTAATAAAATGAGTAATTAGTAAGGCGTTATTAAAGCAACCGGTGTTAAAAAAAATAAAGTTACACGTGCATGCTCGATAATGAAGAAAACAAAATGGACGACAATGGCCGCCGCTGCATTAGGAAACAATGAGGAACCACGTGGTCGGGCCTTCCCGAACAAAACGATCAACCAAAAACGGACGAAATTACGAACGAAAAACGAAGCATTTAATTTCAGAACTAAATTGCACCGTTTTAAAAAATAAAATAACGTGGGCACACGAATCTCAGGGCTTCAAAAATTAAGATTGACGCGTAGTGCTTTACAAACGAGGACAAACCTAATTTACATAACAAATACACACTAACATTTACATCACAAATGTCCTTAGAGAAATATTTGAAACTAAAACAAAGACCGAAAAGCAATAGGGTGACCATTTGAATAAAGAATTTGAACATATTTGACTAAACACTCGCTTTTGACTTTAAAAAATATATATTTACATATATAAATAAGCTGATAATAAGATAATTGGACATTTTCAGACCATTTTTATATAGAACAAATGATGCGGGCCTGAAACAGACCGGTCATACAAGGACTACTGAAAGACGTCCTACCACACAGACTACACGACGCCATGAAAAAAAATAACTAACTACACATTAAAATATAAAGATATCACATCAAAACACGTTAAAATAAACATAACCTTACCAAGTTTGGTGTAATAAAAGCGGGTGGAAGTAGAAAATACTCTGAGGCGGTGCCGGCCTTGCCTCGATGCTGAACAGAGAAAGAAAGAATGTTCCAGACGAAATATATTTAACCGGCATCCTGACCAATCACAATTCATATAAATCAGTAGGCGGTCCAAACCCCGCTTTAACCCCGCTTTTTTCCCCTTAATGCCTGATCTAGGATCAGGCTTGTCAGCGGAAAGATTGGTTTTTCAAAAGAAGGCATCCATGCCAATAAACTGATCTCAGAACCTCAATGCGGTAGCAGGAAATGACGTTTCACAGAATCTTCTAGAAACGTCTCGAACATTCTGCGAAATTATCATTGAGTTTTGATAAGTTTAAGACTCAAATTATTTCGATGTAAGAATGCAGTTATATTTAATATACAGTACACAAATTGTTTGTTATCCTTGTCAAGTTTCAAAGAAGTTTACATCGCAGTTTCAAAGTTAAATGATTGAATTTTATATATAATAACATGAAACCTGCTTCTCACAAAATAAGAAAAATCTCCCTTCAATAATTATAGAAAGAAAATCTAAACACATATATGAGGAACTTTTTTAAACCGTGGCTGCTATCCAAAGTGACTTATAATTATGACAGAACATGATTTGGGGGGATTGGGAGTTAAGGGCCTTGCTCATGGGCCAACAGGGGCAATATGCTGGTCGTAGGGTTTGAACTGACAACCTTCTGGTAACTGCTACTGTGCTTTAAATACAAAGCTATCACTGCGCTAAAGACTGTAATTTGGTACAGATTTCAACCTTGGTCCAGGGGTGTCAAACCGATCCTCAAAGGGCCAGTGTGGCTGCGGGTTTTTATTCCAACCGGATCAGAACACACCTG
>JAOTRQ010000005.1:719695-732866 GCA_028565875.1 Hoplisoma paleatum | reverse complement strand
AGCCCAACCCGGGGGATCGAACCCGGGACTTCTTGCTGTGAGGCGACAGTGCTGAACCACTCAGCCACCGTGCCGCCTTATAAAACATTACGTATGAAATATTTACAGCTTTGCAGCGACACACGTGTTTCCATAAATGTAGTATATGAAGTATATAAATGTATATAATGTAAATGTATAAAAACAGAATGTTTATATATTATGAAATGCATTCATGCATGGAAGTCTGGCTGCTCTTTGGCATCCTTCTAAATATGAGCCGGTTTGCTTTATGCTTTTGTTTACATTCATGAAAGAAAATAACACATCATCGCATTCACAGTCACATTCAATGTATAAATCTTCAACTTTCCTCAGTACTCATTTACATGTTTTTGGACTGTGGGAAAAAACCCAGGGGAGAACTTGCAAACTCCACACAGAAATGACCCACCGGACCGATCCGTGTTTGTGTGAACCAACCTGTGTGTCACCTGGATTTATCATTTTAAGGTGTTAAAACGATGGTGTAAGGTTTTGTAGAATGTGACGAGTGTCATGCATTTATTTTACTTTTTATTGTTGTTTTTATTTGCATTTCTTCTAGGAACAATGGCGCTCAGAAATGCTGACCAAGGTCAGGCAATACCCAGAAGCATGATCATAGAAATGTTGGCCAAAAAGTTTGAAAAGCTCCCAGACATTGACAGGTATAAAGCATTTGAGGCATTTATATACTTTATATTCATAGCAACTAAACAGTAAAGTGGCTCGACAGTAAAAGAGAATCACCCAACCCATCAATCCCATCACCACTGGTGTAATCACATTCGTCTTATATGAAAATTAATTGTACCAATTGTCATGAATTGCATGTTGCTTAACATGAGCAGTTGTGCCAACAGGAAATTATTTGCTTATGGCCCTCTGTATTTGGGTGGCAATGCTGGACTTGCCGGTCTCATTGCCAACAGTTTATACCGACGTGCACTCCACATTACAGAAGGACGTTTCAGCTCCAGCCTTCCCATGGCAGTTCTTCCATTCCTGACAACAGCGGCTTTATACAACGCGACTGTGAGCAATCCTTTATTAACAGGTGAGCATGATTAAACCAGTACAGCACAATAATGACCACATGTACACACCAGAATGTCAGTTAAACCTTTGTCAGTATGCCCAGATGTAGATTTTTGACTACCCAAAATTAGACCGTTCTGTCATGCGATATCAGTCGTACTTGTATCTGATGAGACCAAGTACACAATCATGTTCAAAATGAACAATGCATGAAAATGTAACACCTGCAAATCCAGATGCTTGTTGATCTGATTTAACTTCTATGATTGTTTATTCGATGACCAATTATGTCTTCGTAGGTGACCTGAACTGCCCAACTTGTGCCCTAATAAGAGGCGCTTTAGTAGGTGTAGTCAGTGGTGGTATATACCCTATTTTGCTGGCATTACCAGTTAATGCTGGGCTTGCAGCCAGGTAAGTTTATAAATTATGAAATGCTTTTATTCAGAATACATTATAAGTGAGCCGAAATCCAATTCAGTCATGTGATTGAATATGCCAAAGTCTCATTAATACTCGCTCAGTTATTTGTTTTAGACAATTGTGTAGTAAAGTTTGTAAATCTTTTTTAAATGTTGTTTTTTACTACCATATGTAAGTGTTTTTTTATTGTACGCATGCTAGTCTTTTTATACATTTATAATATTTTGTCGTGCCCTCACATGATAAGACCCACTGGGGACTTTCTGTGAAGTGTGCAAACATTAGTGACCATTTGCAGTGGCTATATTCTATCTTTAGCTTTTATTCAGTATTAAGATAGAACTGATAA
The DNA here is from genome assembly GCA_028565875.1 of Hoplisoma paleatum. Classification (NCBI taxonomy): domain Eukaryota; kingdom Metazoa; phylum Chordata; class Actinopteri; order Siluriformes; family Callichthyidae; genus Hoplisoma; species Hoplisoma paleatum. The sequence goes on along the minus strand of JAOTRQ010000005.1, from coordinate 731,035 downwards.
TCAGAAAACAAATCAAATGTAACTGGTTTTATACTAACTGCCTAAATGGTATTTTAGATACAGCAGTGCCCCGATGCCAGAGAAAGGAAACATCATTCGATACTGGACGACACTGAGCAAGCCCATCGTTCGGAAGATGTATGCTGTACTGCTATTACAGGGTCTGTTTGGTACTTATTTAGGCTCCAAACACTACGACATTTATCTGAAAATGCTTCAGTTACCAGATTCAGATGGAGAAGAGCTTCACGATTAATCTTCTGTAAAAGAATGAGAGGTGTATAATAAATTGTGTATGAATATCTACTATCACAAGCATGACTATTGAGCTTATAAATGGATTGTTTTTATTCCTAAATCAACATTTATATCAACTGGAGCTTCACCAACTGTACAATCCTTTGCTAGATGCCACCTTCAATTATATTTTAATTCAGTCGCAAGCTAAATCAAAAGGTTATGTCTGCATTCTGGGTAGCTTTAAGATAGTGAGCAAAGAAGAATTTGCTTTCCATATAGCATCATGTAGAACTGACATGGGAAGATGTAAAATAGAACCTTATACTTGAAAAGGGTGAATGGTAACGAGTTTTTAAGGAGTGAAAACACTTATTGGCAGTTTCTTAGCCGATACATTTTTAAACGACCAATTTACCACTTTTTACCACACTTTATCCACTTAGAAAAAGCAGAACACTTGAAGAGGAAAATGAAGAAATTGCTGTTTAAAAAGAGAAGAGGGAAATGGTTAATATAGACAAGTTATAAACAAAGACAACAAATGGTGACAAATAAGATTTATTTACACTCCGTCCTAAACAGTGTTCTATTACATTTCCTCACATACAAAGAAATAATTAACAAAAATACAATGAATCTGCCCCCAAAAAATCAAAATCTTTTGTTCCAACTGCAAAGAAAAGCTGGAGCGCTTCCTTACATATCAGTTTGCTATAATGTTATACTGGATAGGAACAAAAGACCACGACAATCAGCATTAAACTTTAATCAGCAGTGTGCTAGAATAGTGTAGCTATAAATGCAGTGTGATTGAGTGCCAGTAAAAGCTTGAACTTACACTGCTCCTTGTACTACCTTTTTTAAAATTTACCGGGTAATGTTGCAAGCTGCTGGTCCTGTTTCTTCAGATTCCCCCACACAGCAAATCCACTTTAGCATAAAGGAAAAATAAATGGCTCCATGAAAAATGTTCTCCAGAAAATTAGTGACATTTTACAAAGGACTGCAACGATCAGCGTGAAACTGTCCTAAATGTGTGCCAATGGTGACTAGGTCAGAAGTTTGGGAATGGATTATGTACGAACTTATGTACTACTGATTACAGTACCAAAAGCAGTTCTTCGTCTTCAATTACAATTTAGTTTTGACGTACAGGTCTTGCAGATAGTCCTTTGTAAAACATCAACTATTTACATAATTTTATACTAATTACATCACACTTATAAGCCCTCTAATACTGATGCCAAAACAAGATTAACAAGGTTTAGTAGACGCTATCATCCAAAGCGACTTGCATAAGATTCTATACATTTCGAGCCATTAAGGCTCACGGAGCTTAGTGGCCAAGTGGTAGATGCGGTGTTGGAGCCAGTAACCTTCCGATCACTAGTCCAGTATATTAACCACCGAGATAACCACTGCCCACTCAAACGATCGTTCCTCAGTTAAAACAGAACATATTCTTTTCAACTAAATTAACATATGCCATTAAGTGGCAGAGGGCACTGAAGAACAACTTGGGTGCAGTCATCTACAGCTTGATCCTTACCATGGATTCAGGTAGTCTGGATGTGCTGAGACCCGGTCATCAAGTATGGTGGACCAAGCACCTAGAAAAAACTGTCAACAAGTTTAGCAGTAACTTGTATTGAAAGCTGATTTATACATACTCATGCTCTACATGTCCACAGTTAATTCATGTCATTTGACAACTACAGTTTTTGTGTCCCCTTCATGTTCATAACATGTACTTAGTTCAGTCTCAGGAAAAGGCAAAATACTTGACCCTACATTTTAACTGATGCACTTGCACTCTCTGCACACCGAGTGCAGAACTCCACCGAGACGTGGCCTGCATCGACATGCAGACAGACTCCACCTGCTGCAGGCTTGTCTTCCACCTTCACTTTCTTCCTCGGCATGGCATAATCGTGGTCGTTCTCATTGGATTTCTGGAAAAGCGAGGTAGACAATTTCATGCCGTTCACACCGCTTAATCTAGACAACAGCTGTGCCAAAGTGCTCTCATTGGCCAACACGGCTCTCAAGTACCTAGTCTCATCCTCTAGTTCCTCCACCCTTTTAGTCAGGCTAATGTTTTCCTGCTTGAAAAGTTGATTCTCGGCTGTCAGAGATCCCACACGCTGTTCTAAGCCGCTCAAATACTGTTTCTTCTTCAGCCGATTTAGTCTCGCAGCAAGTGCGTTCTTATTGGTGTGGCCAGAAAGGTCTTGCAGTTTCTGTCCACGTGCCGAAGCTCTGCCTTTAGAAACATTTCCAGCAGACACATCACCGTCCTCCAAGTTCAGAGCATAATCCTGCAATCCGACGTCTGGAAAAGTGGCGAGCGCATCATCCATCGGCCAGTTGAAATCAGAGCTTAGCAGATCTTCAAGCCCCCAGTCGTTGGAATCGCTTTCTGGTGATGAGAGTTTACTGACTGCATCTTCACATTCATGAGAAGGTGAGGACATGGTGTCCATGAAGTTACTCTGATTCTTCCCTCTTTTTCTGGTAATCATTGGGGATTCTTGGGTGGCCCAATCACAGGTTTGCACAAGAACCTACAAACAAAGAAAAAACGTATTTAGAAAACATATTTCATTAGAATTTTACAAGACGCTACGTAACAGTTGTGTTTAACTGTCTGATGTGTTTTGGTTTAGAATTCATAGCTCAGTAATTACTTCCACTTAGAACAAGCTCTTCCTAAAGATGGGAGGAATATTGTTGATTATTTAGCACAGAAAACTGAACTTAATAGACAGAAATCTAATGCAAACTCGTACATCATTATTGCAGTACTATGTACTTGTAAAGCACCTTTTTTATTGAGATTATCAAAACCTTTCTGGGCGAGATACAAACTGGACCAGGTAATAAAATGATCAGAGACTCAATCTAGATGTGAAAGATTTTAAACAAATGTTATTTATAATTAATACACACTATATAAACTTATATAACAATATTCATATGTGCGGCCTAGGTGGCGCCTCGTGGCTTCAAAACTGCTTCAACAATGGTAGCAAATAGACATAAAACAAAAGAAATGCAAGCAATAAAAAATTAAAAAGAATTGCTAGAGTCTGTACTTCAACATTAGTTAATAATTATTTAATTATTGTGTATAAAATGAACACAAGTGTCGCTTTACTTCCTATTAAAGTTACATAACCTAGCAACGTAGTTCTTACGTAGCTGTAACCGAGCTAACACAAACAGCGCCTACATACAGACGAATATCTTATATGTAACAAAGCAAACAATTTAATAAAGTTAGTTAAAACATTATATAATAAATTCTGCTGCAAAATTGAACGAATAATTAGTAACGCGATTAGTATCATAACGACACAAGCGTATTCATTAAATTATATAACCTAAAATCCGTCGGTTGTCCGTGTTAACTCACCATAAACTTACAAAATTCGTCCAACAATTATCGTTCCAAAAATGTAATAATAAACAATAAATATTATAAAAAGTTTACACAAAAGACGAAGCCGCCGTTCAGAGCTCCGTGAGGTCAAACCCAAAATGGCGCGACAGCTCGCAAGTCTCGCGAGATTTCAGCACTGACGTGACATTTGAAGCTAGTTTCTATATTTATATACTGTATGATACATAAATGTATAAATAAATAAATAAATAAACAAAACAAATAAAAACCACTTTTATGGTGTTGCCTTTTTCATGACAAAAATTCCTTCAAATACATGAAGATTTATTTTTAACGTTTATTTTAGGTCGGCCATCTTCGTGACATAAATATATTTGCTAATAATTTAGCCAATTTATTATTTATACTTCTGTAGTTTTTGGTCTTAAAAAATAAAATAAGGATTCTAAATCTGAACCGATTTCTCCCAATCTTCCCACCTGTATTTACTCTGGTGATAATAAAAGTGTAATTAAATATATGATTTTATTGCACATCAAGAACCAAACACATCAATGGTTGCGTAATAATGTAATATTTATTGCACCTGAAAAATATACATATTGAAAGCAATCATAAAATAAACAGAATATACAATTCAGGCAAATGAATCATTTCCATTTTACAGCACAATACGGCTGAGCACCGGGGACACATTCCTCAAACATTTAGTGAAACATTTCACTAAAGTTATCCTTTTGCAGCTTTTCTAGACTGGAGCTTTGATTTACTAAATCGTGCGTACAAAAGGGCGTTCTGAAATATGCCAAGTGCACAATAATTTATAAAAATCTTACAAAACAATCCAACATATATCTTCAATACAATTATTTTCACATCTTTTGTCCAGTGATAGTATTTGACAGCATTTCTTTACAAGATTCAATACGTATTTATAATAGGTTATAATCGATTAACATATTAACCTACATTACTTTTACAAGCATACATGCTGCAACTATCTGGGTGCAGTTTTTGCCATTATTAACATTCTTAGAGGTACTGTGTCTTCCACCCATTCATTCTTCAATTCGATCATTCTTTTCCACAGTTCAGCTTCACAAGCGTTAGAATCCATCCAGTTCACCACAGAGTCATGACTCTTACCTGCATCAAGAAAAAAATCAGTACACTAGTAGAAGAACTTCCATCTTCCTGGTTGGTGCTAGTCCACTCAAGGTTAACGTTACACTGTTGTTGTAAAGTCATTAAAATTATTGATGAGATCATAAAAACATGTCTCAAACCTGTTCCCAGGCCGAGCCTCGTTCCACCGATAAAGTGATTACTCAGTCGGTCGTGATCCCACACAGTAAGCTCCACACAGGTCTCACTCAAGTCCTCTGGTCTGAGACCATCAAACACCATTGTGTGATTAAACTCTGGGTTTGTCGTCTTCTTTACAACTCGTGTTCTCTGATGCCGTTTCTGATTTGTATCTGGTAGAAGTGAACTAAAAACCACAACATAATGAACATATAAAAACAAACCTGCTGCTAGAAACAATCGCTAATAACCAAGTCACGTATCAGAAGCCTAGTAAAAGGAGCCCAACTAGAGGAAAAAGTGTTTTCCCGAGTTTGGTGCATCCGGCTAAGTTTAATTTACATACCATTTGACAAATGGGTCTAAGGTTCCTCCACTGGATGTCAGATTCCTACATTTTTTCACCCAGATTTGAACCTCACCAGTCTGGTGTATCTTGCCAGCTATGAACAAAAGAGCCCACAAACACAGTTGCAAGAAATAGTTCATGATCTCGCAATCATGGTTGCACAGATGATGGAGTAGTTGAAAAAACAAACCAATCTCATACTTCTTTTAATTAAATTAATCAAGGTCATTCACTTTATATACTTGATTTTGGCACAAGTATTCTCAAAAGTAACATATTTGTTTCTTTAAAATGAGTTGCATTAGCATAATACATTTATACAACATTATTTAAATGATTAAAGATTCATTACAGGTTACTTACTTAGTGATGTCTGCAGAAAAAAACGCAATGCCACACACATCTCGCCGCTCATTTCCATGCTGGGATTACCACGGGTTGGACTGGAAGGCGTTGAAAACTGAAATGTTGAAAGTTTAAATTATTAATCTATAGGTAAAAGTGCTGAGATTTGTTTGTAGATTAAAATCATTTAAATATAAAGGGCTTCTTAAAACCTTCTTAAAATATTTCAGTTTATATTGTTCTTACCCTTTCTTTAAGCTCACAGTCAATCATGTGTGTATCATTGAAGTCCCAGTCAGATAAACCCACATCGACCTCGCCAAGAAAACTGTTCCGTCCAAATGTGTCATGATGCCAAACAGACACGTTCAATGTGAGGACTTTCAGATTCTCCATAGGAATCTTATACTGTAAAAATATTGAAATCTGTTTTAATTACCACACAAAAAAGTGATCCACAAATAATGATTTCAGTTTCTCATACCCTTAAAATCTCGTTGTAAATGGGATTCAAAGTCTTCTTCTTCACAGATGTTTTTCTCTTAGTCATCTTTGTTTTATCAGGTAAAAGATAACACTTAACATACCTAAACCATAGAAATGAAGACAGAACATAGATTACACAGACATACACAGAGTATACAGGTTTGTAAAGACAATATATATTCACAAAATGCATTCATTTGGACACAGAAATTCAAAAATGCACATAAAGATTAGTTTACACTTACGGATCCGACCGGTTCCTCTTAGACTCGGCTGCTGCCAGGTCTCTACACTGGACGATAAAGATTTGCATTTCTCCCAGTTTGGGCACATAGTTTATTGCAAACTGAATGGTTCCCCTGACTCCAATGTGGCCAAATTCTGAACTGTAGATGTTCATCACACTTCCCTTTTGTTGCGTAATTTAGAAAGAAACGTAATTTACATTTAGTAAGTAAATCAGGAAGCATCACAAATCAAAATGTAATAATGCACATGTAAACTTTATAAATGCATGAGACATACAGAAGACATGGAGGCAAGTCCTGATGAGGCACTGATGTTCGTATTGGTGCTGCTTTTTCTCAGTCTATCTGAATGAAAAAGGTTTACAGAGAGATTTTCACTTTCTTCACCATCATCCTGTAAAAAAGATGAAAGTATTAAAATGACTACTTGTACGAATTGTTATAGTTTGTCGTGGCACTGTGAATCGTAAGTAGATGTTCACTCTCACCACTGGTAAATACATGCAAAATACATATAGGATGAAAATGTCCAATGACAGTTACCTGCTGTAGATTGAAATCAGGAACCGAGCAACTTAGTCTCTTCGTCTTCTCCGGGTCCAAGACTGGCATCAATGTATTGGGTGCTACAAAAACCCAACCAATAACAGCAGTCATAATGAACAACAGCAACAAAGAAAATGTAATTAAAAATACAATAAATAGATAAATGTATGCTCACCATCCTCTGCACTCAGAGTTATTTGAATTCCTGGATCATTATTCCATCTTTCATCTCCTTACATAGCAGAAATATATGAGATTATTTTTTAAATGCAGTGGTTGATGTTATCTTCTTGTTATTCATCATGCCTAATCATTAGAAACAGTCCCATATCTATTTTTATCACCTACACTATACAATAGGTACATACATATAAAATACATTCGATCTAAATGCCAAAACAAATATCCAAAATATGATAACAGTACCACGTGAGGTTACCAAAGACATGAGTATAAAATGAGAAGCTACCAAATGTTCAGAATATCCATGTACTCACTCATAGGGAAGGTTGGAATATCTTCTAAGCTTTTAGAATTAGAAATGGGTCTGACGGTCAGTTGCTTCGGGGCTTCTCTTAGAATGCTGGTATCCATGTGATCTACTGTTAATAGAAAAAGATTTAAATCTTCATGGTTATTTATTGAACATGTCATCAGACCATCCATCATCTAACTGTTGCAGTCTGTGATCCAGCATGTACACAGGTCATCTCCTCGGTCAGCTGACCTCGGTGTATACGGAGAATGCTGTGAAATGCATGACTTGACTAGATGCTTTGCCTGTGTGCTGCAAAACTTTTTTCGTTCCTTGTGAAAGGTTTGTTTTACCATCATAGCTTCTAAAAATATTTTCTATGCTCTAGAGATAATGCTAATAGCTCTACGACATTCTCTGATGTTCCAGTAAGCAGCAAAATGTGTCCAATCCAATTAATAAATCCACTGGCACATTTTGAGGTTTAAAGTAGACTGTTGACATGTGACCTGATAGTTTGGAGGAAACACGTGTTCATCAAACCTGGTGACTAAAACCACACAAATGTTCAGCACATGATGGCTCAAGTGGATTGCTAGCTAGATCTCTGCAGGTGAACAAGTGCCCAAGCCGATCTAACTGAATATTTTGAGTTAGACTGATATCTATGGAAAACGCTTTTAGTGATAAGACCTTCCTAGGTTTTTTAGTTTGATACAATTCTTTAGGTGGCATCTCTGGGTATTTTGGGTTGTACTTTGTTGTGGCAGTCCTGGAATTATCTGTGAGTGATTGTCACCTGTTATATTTAAGGTGGTTTTTAGAAAAGCTGGAAGGAGTTTTCTGAAGTCGTTTGAATCTGAATTGAAGGTGCTGGTGGAAATGTTCTCACCCTTTTCTTTTGATGAACTTGCCACCATAGCTACAGAAGAGATTGTTCCTGGATCAGTGCTGGTAGGGCTTCCATGTAGTGGTAGCTTTATAAAGTCTTGTTGAGAAGGTCCACTGTGAGTAGTAGGCTCAGGATTCTTCTGGATCAGAGACTTTCTGGCCAATGGAATGGGAGTAGGTGGAAATTCATCTGGGTTGGACATCTGACCTCGATCGTTAACTATAGCTGGAGACTCCTCATGCTGAAGTGCAGTTTGATCCATAGTAAATGATAACGTTTCCTTCAAAGACCTATCTGCATCCTCTTTGCTGTTGTGTTCTAATGCTCCAAAGTCAATCTCTTCATGACCTTCCATCATCTTCTGATCCAGAGTTTTGTTTTCATTATGAATAGCATCAAGCCGTTCGCTACGATTTCCATCTAGACCTTTTTCAAGTGTTAAAATTGATGGCCTGTTGTTTCTTCTCTCCCAAAAAGATTTCATACCCGTGAGTCTATTTTGGGATCCACCACCACGGTCCAGACTTTCTTCACCAGCTATTTTGTTGATTTTGTGATTTAGGTCACCATCCTCGGTTATAAAAAGATCTGCAAATTGTTCATGCAGGTTTGGATTAGGAGAAGAATTCTGTTCATCGTTATGTTCATCAAGCTCCGAAGTTAGAAGTGTCTCTAGGATCTGGCTTTCAACAATGACATGGTCGTGTAAATCATCAGATGGACACACTTGGTTACCTTTAGGAAGCTTGTTCTCGAGACTCTCGGTTCTCTTCTGTCTCGAGAACAACGTAGGAAATGCCAATCTAGGTTTTGGAGATGGCTTTTCCTTTATCTCAGCTTCAGGTTCATTTTCCTTTTCTGGAAAGTCACAACTCTGTAAATTTCCTTTCTTCTGTTCTTCTAAAACACCAGATCTCTCTTTTGCTTTCGATCCGTCTCTCTTCCAAAACCACCCGAGTACCTTTTTAATGGGGCTTTCCTCTGCTTCTGTTGATTCCAGAGAGTGACCCTCCTCCTTACCTTGTACTAAAAGAATGCTGTGTGGTTCAGACACCTGCGAGGAACACGGCTCAGGACAATTTCCATGACGATCTGTGGAAAAGACACATAAAGATTATGACTTTACATGTTTTAACTGCTTTAAGTGCATTTAACTGTCTTATGTACCAAAAACTGCACCAATCATTACCCCAATTCATGCAATATATCTTAACATTGAATTAACTTGTATGACAAATTCACAGATCATGATTTGTAACTACATCAGCTCAAATTCATTTAAGAGGGACAAAAAGCTTTGCCATTGATCTTAACCCGAAAACAACATTCCAGCAGTCTATGTTTACTATAGTCTGGTCATGTGTAGTAGCTTAAAGCTTTAGTGTAGGTCTACATTCCTTCATGCAATTCCTTCTACATGTACAGGGACATATTTTGGTGAGTTTTTGTTGTATTTTGGAAGTTGGACCGTGGAAGTGAGGCTAACGTATCTGAAAAGGTTACTAAACTCTAATAAGTCGACTAAAAACAGATTTAAGTTTATTTTTATTTAAGCCTCCACGAAGACAAGAGTCATGCAAAGCAATAGGAGCATCGAGTGTCGAGTTCAACAGCCATCATAAATGCCTGATGCCTTCACATGCACCCTGAATGAAGAGAAGTCAATCAGACTTACTGTTTGTGCAAGGAAAATGCTCGGACTCTCTGAATTCATCTTCACATTGCAACTCCAACAAAAAACAATGTATTAATTATGCACTCATACTGATTTTAGAATAAATATTAACATTCACATGCTTGGTTTAATGACAAGCAAACAATGATGCAGCTAAAAAGAAAAACAACCTGACACCAGATTGAGTCAGTTTATTTCATGTGACGTATTATTTGAACTGAACACAAGCAACTGATGGTTAAAGACCTCACTCGTGCTTATAATGGAGGGCTTGATCCAGCAAGCTTCTGATCACTACTTCAGTATTTTATCCCCACATCTATTACTGATATAACCCAAATAGCCAGAGATTCAACAGCTACAATGTCATGTCATTTTTTGTGATTTGTAAAGCTCTCACCATCGGCAGGTGTCTGTGGTGTCTGACTTGCATCTACAGGACTCAGTACCGCTTCTGTAGGAACCCAATTTGAAGCCCCAGCTTGATGCTGCCGCTCTAAAGGTGCTCCATTTGTTTGCAAATGTTTTTGTGTCTTTTCTGCAGACTCTGATCCTGAAGGTTTGGTGTTGAAGGGATTATATCTAGGCTGTGAAGAAATATCTGCGAGTGCATATTTAGGGGGAAAAAAGATTTCTACAGTATATATAATGAATAGAAACTTGCCCTTAGTACCTTGGTCTGAGGGTATGAGACTTTATTATCTACCACTTGGCAATGATCCGCCCTGTTAAAAGAAGTAAAGATGAATATATTTTGGATGAATTGTGTTTGCTGACATTTTGAAAAACAAATGCTCCATTGGGGTGGTCTTAATGTTTTGGATGGAGCAAAACATTATGGCCACCCAACGGAGCTAAACATTATGACCACCTAACGGAGCTAAACATTTAAATACAATTGTTCAACTCTGTCATGTACACATATTTTGCTTTCGGTCATCTGGGGCTGAAACCCGACGACTTCGTAATAGTCACTTGCGCTTATAATTGTGTATATGTCTGTGTGTATTTTTTTTATTTCACAGATCAAATCAACAATAGAATGCTAAATAATCCATTTAGTTTGTGCTCCTGGTTTCTTTTAGCTCACCACTTTGCGGTTCAAAAGTCGTATCCATAAATCCATCAGTTCGATTGAGTAAAAATAACTTGGATGACATATATTATAAGATTAGATACTGTATTTACTAGGGTTGACCGCAATTAATCGATTATTCGTTGGTCGACCGAAAAAATTACTAGCCGGGCAAATTCCATTAGTTGATTAGTCGCAGGAAGAAATAAAAGCTGCATTTCGTTAAAGGACTTCTGGGACTTTTAATTTGAACGGCGTCACAAAGGAAGACGTGACACTCCATACCAGTAAGTGGCGGTAA
>JAOTRQ010000005.1:699934-719595 GCA_028565875.1 Hoplisoma paleatum | reverse complement strand
TATGTACAATAACATGATCACTTTTGTTTATGTATTCTAATGTTTACAGTTTCAATCAAACACTTTTGTTCTTTGTTGGCCAATTGTTTCTTTATTTTAGACCTACTGTCTCCATACGAGGACGTTGTTTTTTCCAAAAACGGCTTTATGTACAAAGATAAAATTTGATTTTTATGCTCGTTAGGTCCGACTAATCCCAAATTGCTAGACGAAATAAAAAACGCACATCAGGGAAAAGTCTGGCTCTCAGGAGGTTAAAGCTGAAAATACCACATAGACGACGCTATTATAATACCAGTCCAGTTTCCAATGTTCTCCCTCTTTACTGCGTGGGTTTCCTCCAGGTACTAAAGACATGCAGACAGGTTAATTTGCGAGACTGAAAAATCTGTGTGTATATGTGTGTGTGTGTGTGTGTGTTTGTCTCTGTAGTTTGCAACAGACTGGTGACACGTTCAGGTGTTTAGTGTATTTCTGTTTAGTGTTTGTAACATCGTAACACTTAGATATTGAATGGATGGATGTTCAAGCTCACGTCGAACCCCAATCACTTCCTTATGCTGGAATAATGAAAGAAAATCTTTGCAATCAAGACATGATTGTAAATATGAACTTCTGAGATGCTCCATTGCTGCAGGTGAGAACTAAACCTGCTGATGTGCATCTGGTCCTCAGTAGACTCCAATTTCCACAGTGTGCACCTTTAATAATTAATCTTTACAGGTTTATTAACGTATATGGAGTGCACTGGCTATTATTAACTCATTTAATAGACAATAATACTGAATTTAACCATTTTCTTTTACAGTTACTTACTCATTACGGATGTCTTCCTCGGTGAAGGGAACATCCTCGATCAGCACAGCAGATTTAGCACTGAAGAAAATCCCCAGCATCGCCTGTGCGAATAAAGAAACAATCTAGTTAGTCTAAACGTGCAAAAATATTATGTTAATAAACTGGATAGCAATGTCGTATATATGTCAGCAGCACTTACCAACATCACAACCCCCCAAATGCTCAGTACGATTCCACACGCGGCCAATTTAGGACCACAAAATAACAAAGAAGGCATTTTTTTAACCGTATAATCGCTGGGGGGGAAATATAATATATTATTAAAATATATCAGCAATCTTTCATTCGACGAAGACGGTCGTCAATACGGCCTAGGAGTCGAGTCCACTATCGATTCGTCGATTCTCTTTGGATTCGTTGAAACATTGAGTCGACTCTTCATATCCTTCAGCTCAAATGGGCTCTAAATTTGACAGATAATGGATCTTTATATCATCGATTAATATATTTAAGTAAAACAAATCAAAACTGGAAGAACATCAGATTGCAGTCTCGAATATGTGGTTTAAAAGGAACTTATAAAACTAGGGAGTTACTTCAAACGTACTGACTCGACTCGGATTCGACTCGGGAACCGAACAGCTCGCTTGACGTGACACGACTTTTTGACCAATCAGGTTGGTCCCGGAATCCTGGAGCGCGCATGCGTGCTGGCGCTTTTAGCATCTGTGCTAACGGGTGTGAAAGTGTCACACTCTGAATGGAATATGTTGGAAAATTCCAGAACATGTTCCAGAATTGCGTTCATTTGGGTTTTTTATTAGACAACTGCATGTCAGAAGTAAACAGTATTGACACTTTTGTTTTACTCGTCGAGTATTTATTTTGGTAGTAAAGACTCGACTGTTGTAGCAGCAGTTTGTGTCTTTGTGAACTGAGCAGAACAAAATGACTTCATCTTCAGCCAAGGTGAGGAAACATTAACGAGCTGATCTGAAATGGTTTTATTTTTCTAAATAAGATTAATGTAGGTGAAACTTGTGTTAGGTGGGTGAGATCTTCTCAGCGGCCGGTTCTGCCTTCACTAAACTAGGCGAACTCACAATGCAGTTGCATCCAGTAGCAGATTCTTCTCCTTCAGGGTAAAACAAATAAACATTTATTTTCAAAATCACATCTGGGAAGAAATTATTATACACTTATTTACAATAGAACTGTGAAATGGACAAATTATCATGAAACTTTATAGTAGAAAGAAGTGAATATTTTTTAATTTTACTATAGATGGTTCTTTTAATAGTGTACTGTAAATAATATACTGTAAATTTTTTTTAAAGATTTAATATCAAAGTTCACAGTTCTACTGTATAAGTTGTAGTGTGTACAAACTGTACTACTGAACCTACAAATCCATAGTACAATTTGTTCTGGGCTCATATGTGCTTAGTTCAACTGGTATACTAAATTTAAAAATATATTAATTAAATACCGTGTGTCTGTCATAAATATAAAAGATGTTATGTAAGTAAAATATGACATTATAATTCTATACGAGTCCTGTTATGGTGCGCTTGTGTCATGATTCCACATCTCTCTCTTTTTTTTTCTTCCTAGGGCCAAATGGACGGAGACTGAAATCGAGATGCTGCGTTCAGCTGTGAGCCGCTTCGGAAACGATTTGAACAACATAAGTTCCGTCATTAAGGAACGCACAGTGTAAGATTGTTTTCCCGAAGAAGGGAGGAAAAAAAAAATTTGTCCTGCGGTGTGCCGAAATATATATGCTTCAATTATCTAGATAAATAACAGACGTATAAACCGTATATGATGAACAAATTTCTTCAATTTCTTTTAAGTTCCCAGATCAAGACTACAGTCAAAAGGAAGCTCTATGATGATAGCGGAGTTCCTCTTGCATCGGAGTCATTACAGAAAACAGTGAAGAAACCTACAAGTGTTCTGGCTCCAAGTTCCCAAGCCATTATGAAATCAGGACTGCAAAGACCTTCCACACTGGCACCTGCAATTAAGAAGTCAAAGACTGCAGGTACATTTTGGAAATGAAGGTTAATCTTATTTCATACCTTGTCTATTTGTGGAACATGTCGTTTATCTGGTTGTAATTCTCTTAATTAGAAGTGACGCTGAGTGCGCTGAATGACTCCGATGTCAACAGTGATTTGGTAGATATGGAAGGACTTGGAGAGGGATCGACCAAGAAGCCGAACTTTGATCAGGGTAAGAACTAGTGTTTAAACACTGGGTCAGGATCATCTAGTTTTACCACCGTTTAATACTGTGTAGAGGGTCACAGTGGGACATATATTTGCCCAATACAGCAAATACAGGGTTAAATTTCTTCAAATGCTTTGAACAGTTTTTAGTAACATGAAGCATTGTTACTTGTTACCGTGATGGTCCTGTTGGTGACTAGCACCTGTCCTCTGACATTTGGCAGCCACTTTGCAGCTATTTACCCACCCATTTTCAGATCCCCCACACTCCCACTCATCTCACTCATAACTTGACATTACAGCACAATACCATTCTTATTATTAAAAGACACCAAGGGTCCCAATTTAGTTAAGGTATTTGATATTATTTTTGATATTGTTCCTGCAGAGTGCCTCAGTTTGGATTCCAGCCTCATCATGAACTCCAGTGACCTGCCTCTGCTCTCTCGGTGATGGCCCATCATAAAAGACTCGATAAAACTCGATTGCAACAGCAATGTAATGAAGGAAAACGAGATCTGGATTTCTGTTAATTCACCCAATTAACGGACCATGATCACTCACTGACATTACTTTTAATATTTAAACTCTTTGTTGCATTTATTTGAGTATGATTTGTGATTCATAAGCTCGAGTTGAAGTTGGAGTCATTTTTTTATCCCACATTTTACTGTCACAAGATCACTGCTGATGGAAGATACAGCACTTTTGAGTTCTTAAAATCTCCAAATAATCTCCGTCTGCACTCCGTATTTCATTATGTACCTCCGATTCATCCGTGTTAATATTTACAGTCTGGCTTTTTCTACTGAGTTATTATACTTCATTTCAGGAGTCAGTCAGTGCAGTGACGTTCCTGTCTCGCTACCAGACACAATACAATTCTATGAACATGTTCAAACGAAAGAATGAAAGCCATACAAAATGTGATTATATTTGACAATTTGTGTTAAAATATACACAATAAATAAAACTTTGTCTAAACTGTATTTTATTTTTTGGATTATATACAATGTAAAATACAAATTGGGCTACAACACTATCCATAATAAATGAAAGATGTCAAGGTACAGTATGCAATACTCGACGGGAATGAATATTTGTTACCTCTGTTTTATTCAGTCTCAGAAAAATATCTTCCTTATTTCTTTATGGCAGCTTACATATATTTACATCTTCACAAGAGGCAAGAGCTCTGCAAAATGTACGTCATTTTACAGAGGAATAGATCTCAAGTCTAACCTCACCGCTGATAGTTTTGTAACAGTAACTGATAAATGTGTAACACTTCTCCTTCATCCTTTTAAACAAATTCGACAGGACACAAATCGACGCATCGACTTTTTTCACTGTAGTGATTACAAATAAAGAACAAAGCAAATATGTTAAAGAGAAAATATATTAGATACATCAGAGAATGCAATGTAAACTAAGCCAAACAGGGTTTTTTTGGTAGGGGTGGGGCCGGGGGACTTTGGGATGGTTTGTGCAATGCAAAAGATTTATTGACAGTTCTGAATAAATGAATGAACCATGTTTGAATGCATTTTACACCCAATCATGTTCACCAACTGACTAATTCACCTTCTTTTAGTGGAATGCTTTAACCTTTTTCTGGATCTTTCTGTGGAATGTTTTAACGAATTGAATTACATTTTCTATTTGTATTAGCAACATTTTAAAGAAATCAGATTTGTACTTTATTTTTTCATTTCACAAAAACGTCTCGTTGGCACCAGGATATGTGGTTTGTATTTCGAAATAACATTTTCACTCAACCGACCAAAACTAGATTGGAAGAAAAGGACAGATTTGCAGAACCGAACCAGTCTGGTTCGGTTGTGTATTCTAATCTACTGTATATTGCACTTTTATTCTGAAGACCCAGCGTGTATATTCATTGGTTTTTGTCCTTGGATCATAAATAATTGGAAACAATATGTGCAAGTATCTTTGGAATTTTAACAATGCGTTTTTCATTGTACAAGCAATAAAGCTTAATAATGTGAAAAAGGTAACAAATATCAAGTTAAAGTCCATTTTAAGCTCATTAAGTTACATGAGTCAGTATTTCGAACTAAAATGTACATGTTAAGTGCAGGAACAAGTGCACGAGAAGCTTTAGCATGTAATTTAATTGCATTTTGTTTAAACAGGTCATCACTGAATTCATAATGAAAGTCACATACTAGGTGATCGGTCGTAGCAATGAATGAGCGTCTACACCATTTATTAACATTAAATTGATGGTTATCTATCCATGATCTAGTTTTTCCCACCACTTAATACTGCGGTGGTAAATACACTAAACACCTGAAGAAGTATTTCAGTTTTACCTCATTTCGTGGACTGTACTGTTTCTTGGCATGTCATTGAAGCATCGGTGGACAATCCGCAATACTGTTCATCCACTTACTTAGACGTTCTTACATATGCAGCAAGCAAAGCATAGCAGTGATCCCATTCATAAAATAATACAGTATTAAATTTTATAATGTCTAATATTAAGCATCCATTGCTTTTCGGTGTAATTCTGTACACAGTCATTACGTGTGCACGTAGTTCTTTTTCATATAGACTAAAGAAAAAGTAAATGCTATTTTATTGTTAATAGACGCTTTTGGCTCATTATGTGGTCTCATGTTTTTAAAATTGAATATTTAAACTTTAATATTAATTCTAATTTAATACCTACAGAAAGAGCAGAGCAGAGCATCTATTGTATCTTCCAGAATCCAAGGTGTATTAAAGCTGTTCTATATACGATTGTTTTCTGTGTGTAATGAGGTGAGACCATTCTACCTAATATAAATATGATTGTTTTAAAACATTTTTGGAGACTTTAACATGGTTGATGTTCTGCCCCTAACAGCCTAAACATGTCAGCTTTGTGTGAATTCTATTATGCACTTAGACGGAGACCCTTGATCCAGAACAAAAATAAACTATTAACAAGTCAGATGACACTTTGCAGCACCATGCCGTATCGGGCATAAACACATTTCAATCATTTATCTTCGGTTGACCTCCTTCAGTCAGACCATATTTCCCAAACATCAAAATATCTTCTTGATATCGTTTCCTTCAAAATCTCATGGAACAGAAAACTTTCCACGAGAGCACTATGTACAGAGTCAGATCAGATCTCAGGAAAACTACTAATCAAGAGATCAGAAAGTCTGATTGGCATAAGGATAGAAGCCATTGTCCTCCTTACTTGCTGGACCGGGCAGAGTAAAGCCTCTGCTGTGATGCTCTAGATGCTGGGATGTTGAGAGGTGAACAATGAAGGTGGAGACAAAGACAGTGGGATGCTCTGAGGACTTGAACAGACAGATACGGCTCCGGATGGTGAGTCCACTGATTGGGAAACGCTGCACAGTGAATAATAAACGGTGTAGTTTTTGGAGGACAGATATTTTAATGTTTATTGGATGACACTTACCTGACAGTACAACTAGGTATATGAGCAGGATCTGTAACTCCAGCAACAAATAGCTTTTTAGGTGGACCATCTGATTCCACACCACCTGAAAATATGAATTATGTAACTTATCATTTATGAACTCTCCTAAATCCTGACAAATATCCTGTAAATATACAAATAAAAGATTTGCAATGTAAAGTAACTTTGTTTTGAAATTTATTATATATCTTTTTATATTTAAAAAGACCTTTAAAACTTTAAGTGTGTTAATTATCTCTATACATAATCTGTTCATATTTGCAAGATACAAACTAATTATCAGTGAAAATATTTCTATTTCTTCTGTCAGTTCGATGACGATTTAAGAGTTAAAACAAGTTGCATTTTACACTGGAGTCTTTTCTGAAAATTGGATTTGTATGAAATAAAAAGCCTTTGCATAAAATTACCTTTTCTCTTTAGGGGTGCAGCTACTGGCCATCTCACAGGAGAACTCACAGAGCCCCTTTTAGAAATCCAAAATATTATAAATGTGCCTTTATTGTTGGACAGAAACATAACAGTATGTGTGATGACATGCATATTATTCCTGATATTCCAGTCTTGTAGTAATGCATCAAGCCTCTACTGTTGTAACTATATGTAAACATTTCTAGTTCTATGACATAAAATAAACGCAGACCGCTTACCCTCGGAACCTTCGTGTTGGACTGGGGGAAGAATTAGGCGTGACTCCAGAATCCTGGAAACAAAAAGAATATGTGAATACAAATCAAACACTATGCTTATATAAAAGTGATGAAACAAAGGTAACCCATCATACTTACTTGTGATAGATGTACATGCCAGTGACTTGCAGGAGGTAAGGGGGCGGTGGCTGTCGCACTATTTAACAAAGAAAGCGCTCATGTAAGAGAGCACCAAATTGTCATTTGCTTCGGCAGCCCAGTAGTCATTGTAGGTGTCTGCATCATTTTGACTATGAAGTGTCACATTTACCTTAGTCTCTGAAGACTTCCTCTTAGTGCATGTTCCATATTATCCATCTGCAGCCAAAACAAAAATGTCAGTCTAATCAAGACCTCCTCCAAAACATGCAGTTTTCTCAAAAGTCTTGTAGCTTATGACAACACTAACATTACAGCAAATCATCCTTCGGTCTCACCTGCCGTCTGTGATCAAGTCTATCAGACAAGGAGAATGGAGAAAAAGGCAGAGTCTAGAAAAAGACAAGGAATGCAGTGATGTTTTCTGTGCAAGGACTCCCGAATCAACAAGAAGTCTTCATTTCCAAAGTATATAAACTCACTCTAGAAGGGACGCTTGGGTTTACAGAGACGCTGCTTCGTCGATATCGAGCCGAGGTGTTAGAGCTGAACACTGTCATTCCATCACTGTTGTGGCATATATAAAAAACAGAATTCATTACAGTTACTGAGATGAACTTGTGGGGTTATTCACAGTTAAAGAGACATAATTCTATATACTGGCATCTTGTATAATCACAATATGTATGTATGTATTTACCCGTTTCAGTCGTTACCGACTCTTGGGTCACTCTGTTGAGTTCTCAGCAATTATATTTTTACGGAGTAGGTTGCCAGGTCTTTCTCCAACCCCGTATCGCTACAGGGAACTTGTGTGTGAGACTACCGGACAATTTTACACATTTCCGATCAACCTAGTGCACGTTTTTGGACTGTGGGAGGAAACCGAAGCACCCGGAGGAAACCCACGCTGACACGGGGAGAACATGCAAACTCCGCACAGAAAGCCCCCAGCCCGACCGGGGATCGAACCCGAGACTTCTTGCTGTGAGGCGACAGTGCTGTAACCACTCAGCCACCGTGCCGCCTATAATCACAATAAATTCTGTATAAACTACTACTACTAAATACTTTGGTTATACTGCTGAACATATTTTATTTACTTTACTTTAACTAAGGAGCTTTCGGTGTAGAGTCCCCATATCTGAAAGACTTCCTCCAAGTACTCCGACGTCCTCCCACAGTCCAAAAACATGCAGTCAGGTTAACTGACCTTTGTGTGTTTGTCCCTATACCGTGCAATAGACTGTTGACCTGTTAAGGTGTGGGTCCCGTCGTGACCCTAAATCAGAATAAGTGGTGGTAATTACCCTCTAATTACCTTTTAATTACAACATGATTACTATTACAACCAGCATGCAGTGGTTATTACACCTAAGGAAGCAAATGCAGTATGTGAAAAATAGTTTAGTCAATTAAGGCAGGCCACCCATGTCCAGGAACAACACAGCATCACTATCACTTTAAAGACCATGGACACTATTTTGGCGACCATAAACAATGACCTGATTGCAGATGTAAACAAAGCAGCAAACAAGAAGTAAACAAGAAGTAAACAAGAAGACCTCGTTACCTGATGCAGGTGTTCATCTCTTACCTCACGTTCGTGATCATGGGGGCGCTGTTGGACCGCCGTAGAGCTCCGCCCCCGTTTCCTCCAGCTGCGCCTGCGCACTGGTCCACCTCCATTCTCTCCATGGCTGCTTAGCTGGCGGGTGTAAAGTCGAACAGGCAGCCGGGACAGAACGCGCTCCACTGCGGCGTCTGTTCCAAATCTACAGCGGCGAAAGCCTGACCAGCAGGCCTCACGCAGACAAAAAAGACCACGCTTCGTCCAATTCAAAGCCGCCCGATAAAGCGTCTCAGAATTATTTTAGGATTCTGCCCGATAGTTGCATTTTGTCCGAAGTTGTGAGGTTTGAACCCTGGACACGGCGCAGAAAACTCACTTAACTAGTTAGCCGTTGTGCTAAAAGTTAACAGCTTAGCTCCGACAGGTTTAAACAGCTTGAGGAGTAACGTTAGAAGTTTAGCGAACTTTCGGTCGACTCTTTAAATCGCATCATCTCCTTAAAGCACTTAATACACGAAATAGCGGCCAGCAGAGACTGTTTGTTATCCAGCTACGTGGATATTAACCAAGTTTAAGAGCTAGTTAGTAAACCACCCCATAAAATAAAAAATACAAACCTTAACAAATGTCTAGGAAGTTTTCTAAACCTAAGCATTGTGTATCTAAAGTTCTCACGTTGATTGCTCAATGCGTCCAGGCAATCCAAACCAGTCGAAAATAATGCTTGTTCTTTCGATAAATAAGAAAATAAAAAATATTACCCGCAACCAAATATTGCTAGACTTCTTCAAGAGCAACAGCACCCCTCTCTGGTCATGTAAAGAACAGCAATTTAGTTTCAATCTTTTAGAACAGGTATTTTAACCACCCAGTTATTAGATCCAAAATGTACATTTTGTAGTTTTTGAAACGGATTTGGTCAAGTTTCACACAAATTATGATACAACTCATACACAACGACCCAGAGGAAATGTACCATAAACTTTCCTACTAGAACCGTGAACGCTGAAGTAGACACATCACCATGAAGTTATTAGACGTATAAAGACGTCCCCCCCTTTCGCCAGAACAACATGTGCTTTAAAATGATATTTTGGGTTAAAAACATAAGTACACAGTGTTTAATGTGCCCACACAGAAATACCCTGAATAGAGCATCCATCAAGCATCAGTCAAGAGTGCTGAAAAAGTATTTTCCTTCACCTCCTGTTCTCTAGACATCTTTCAACCCATTTTGATAAACGACAAAGACAAAATACATCAGTTGGATCGTTTTTTTGTCCCATTCATTATTTATTTAAGCTACGGGCGGCACGGTGGCTGAGTGGTTCAGCACTGTCGCCTCACAGCAAGAAGTCCCGGGTTCGATCTCCCGGGTCGGGCTGGGGACTTTCTGTGTAGAGTTTGCATGTTCTCCCTGTGTCAGCGTGGGTTTCCTTCGGGTACTTCGGTTTCCTCCCACAGTCCAAAAGCATGCACTAGGTCGATCGGAAATGTGAAATTGTCCAGTAGTCTCACAAGTTCACACCACTTACTGGTGGTTGTCATCAGGAAGGGCATCCGGACGGAAAACTCTGTTCCAAAACATTAATGTCCGACCCCAGGAACTGGGGAAACGCACCATAAACGAATAGAGAGAGAGAGAGATATATATTTAAGCTAAATGTTTATTCTAAATGTGTCCTGTCCAGGTTAAAATGTACCTGCTCTCTAGATTTGATGCTTGTTCCCAACAAAAGCTGGAAACAAACATTCGTTCTTTCTAACAGTCTTTTGCACCTCTGTGCAGGAATTCCGGCTTCACAGAAGAATTGTTTTTTGATTCGGCTACCTTGGAGCAAGTCAGGATGTTGACACGGCTACTCCAAATCCTGTAATATTTTAGGTAATGAACTGCCAAGCCAAGCAGATTACCTAATATATCAGAATTAATCAACTATAAGCTTATTATCAATCTAATTCTCCAATCAGGTTCCGTAGATGCACAGCAAAACCAGACCCTCAGATTACTACCTCCATATTTGGTGTTTGATGTGATGTTCTTTTAGTGGAAAGCAGTGTTAGCTTTGATAACCCATGCCTTCCAAATTCACTAAAGCACTTTGAAGTCATGCAAAGTCCATTTGGGGGCAGAGTAATCTAATACGTTACCACCCATGATAAATGCCAAATCCACTTCATTGCATCACACACTGTGGTTTGGTTAACTACAAGTTAATAATTTTTATTATAATTCACAAGTAAACATATTCCGAAATGCATTTACAGCTCAAAAACTGCCTTGCATTTACAGATAAATATATGCTTTTCTTTGTTGTTGTTCTGCAGAAAGCAGCCATATATCATGATACAATCAACCTTCAACCTACACAGACCTAACCTTCATAGCTTGAATAGAAAAATATGAAATTAAAACAATAAATAAAAACATACAATTATTCGGACAGTTCATACGAAAGCCACCATGCAAAAGGTTTGGCCCAATTTACAGTCCTGTGCGTAATCCCTTTGGGTCTGGAGGCATTCTCTTGATTATAATTTAGATTTTTTTTACCCTGTTCCCCCACCTCTCTAGTTTTCAGTCCCCCAAGAGGCCTTGATGGCCAGACATGATGTGTGTAGTGATTACTGTCTGAAAATTCACAGCAAGAAATGCCATTGTCCCCGGTTAGGTAGTAAAGTAGAGCATTGAGCCAGGAGTTAAACGATGCCAAGGGTCGAGTCACTTTGTAGCAAATCGAGATAGCTTGCATGATGTGGCATCCTGCATTTCTCTGTTTGAATATGAGGTAAAGTGTTCTGGTGATGTGAAATGGTAGGAAGCAAAGTGCAAATAAGAAGGTTATGGTGATGATGGTCTTGACAGACTTGCGGCGCCTGGTGATGTATGGTGCATGCTGCGAGCCAGAGATGGAGATCGATGGGGGATTGGCAGTGCCTGTTTCATTAGTGCCAACCTCATGCATATTCGGTTGGGTGTGCAGGGTCTGAATGATGGTTCGCACAACTTGAGAGTAACACCAAGCGATGACGATGAAGGGAACAAAAAAGCCCATGATGTGTAGGACGATTCCATAGGGGATGTACTCTGAGAACTCAGAATCTGTCGCCACGTCGAAACAGTTTGTGTACGTCTTGGTGCCTGTAGTGTTTTCTCGAAAAACCGTACCGGTCTGAGCGAAACGAAAGATCGGGCATGTTAGCAGAAATACCACCACCCAGACAACACAGCACGTGCACTTTACGGCACGCTTGCTTTCCATTGTGATAGTCTTGAGAGGGTGACAGATGCCCATGTAGCGATGCACGGAGATGCAAGTAAGGAAGAAGATGCTGCAGTAGAGGTTAAAATAAAAAAGAAAGCGCACCAGTCTGCACATGAAGTCCCCAAATTCCCAGTGGTCGTGTTTGACATAACTGGCTATCAGCAATGGCAAAGACAGACTGTACATCAAGTCTGTAGAAGCCAGGTTGACCATATAAATCAACGAGGCATTCCATCGGTGAGCGCCACGATAAGAACGCAGAAGAACGGTAGAGTTCAGAACAATGCTGAGCAAAAATGTGACAGAGTAGCACAAAGGTAAAATCACATACTTGTACGATTCATCATAGCTGCAGCTGAACGGTGCGGTCAGGTTGGTAGACACGTTCGTGTGTTTATCTGCCATGGCTCTAGAGGAAGCAGGACTAATCAGCTGTTTACCCCACACATCATTCTACATTCTCAGAATTTTTCGAATGCTTTTGATCCCTTGGTCCTGTTTACATCCCTGAGATTAATGTCCAAGCAAATAATCCTGATTACAAAGCAAAAGTTTGATAGTGTAAATACAGCACAATGTTCCAAAGCTTCGTTCTGTAAGTCCCTCTACAAGTAAAAAGCTCAGTGTTTATTCGGTCTGCATGTACCTCAACAGGAAATTTATGTTGACCATTCAACATATTGTGCTGATCTAGTCGTTTTTGGTCTATTAACCTTTCAATCAGTAACAGATTCTTACAAAGTCTCTCAACTAGCCATTCATCTTCCTTGTTTTTTTGTGTATACTACAATATATTTTATCATTACAGACCTTATGAAAAGGTAAACACAAAACACATACCTGCCTGAAATGTCTTATTTCATCTACCACAGCATGTTGCAGTTTAACTGTCAGCGTCTACATATCCAGTGTTTGTTACTTGGTGGAGGTTTATACACTGCTGAGGCATTTGGTCCTGAAGGTGCACTTTGGTAAATAATTAATATTCTTTCATTCAAACAGAAGGCTGAATGGAAACCCAATATAGTGTACGATTTAATATGACAGGAAGACTGTTTGGTTTGTCTTAAAGTAACCCGGAACGGAGCATTTGTATATCGTGCATTTGTATGTCTAAATAACACATTAATAAACATTCATAAGATTATGCAGGGTTAAAATCATTGCATTGTTTTAATCTCACGACAAGAAATTCAGGAAAGCCACGTGTAATTGTACCAGTCCAATTAAGTCAGTTAATGTTAGATGTAAGGTGATATTATAACATTCATGTATACTCTCGAATTCTGTCGATCTTAGCTTATACATGAAATATCCATTAAAACATGTGTAAATGTATCTATATCATTTGTATTATATGTTGTATCCCCATATATTACCATATATATATATTACATTTATAGACAGATAGCCCTAAGCCCCTTGCTTTTACCTCGTCCTCTCTGAACAGGTATTGTGGCCTACCATACTAAAAAGGGACAGTTTATTACCTCTAGCCCTACCTAAAGCCCAGGTAAATGGCCTGCAGCTTCACGAGCTCATTTCCTGGACCATCAGGCACGGCTCTATTACTGTGCAAGGCTCAAAGCAAAAAAGAAAGATAACACTGAGCAAACAAATTATGACTTAAATCAAAGTTCTTATGTATAAATGATTAAATGTTATATGTGCATGGAAAAAAAAACTGATGTACTAGTAATAAAAAAAAATTATTTTGTTTTTGGTAATGATCACTGATCACAAACGTGATGTTTTGTTTAGATGATTTTGTGTTAGATACACGAAACACCGAAGAAACAACCCAGAATAGCTACACACATTTAAAGGTTATATAAATATGACAGATTTATTTAGTGATATAAATTCTGAGAAATGAGAAATGAAAACGGAGTCTCATATATGCAGCAGTAGATGTGGTATAACATGCAGCTCATATAGACAAACCACAAACTAGTATACAAGTACATATATAAAATAACATTTGCATTTAATAGCAGCTTTCACAGTTAAATAAACCGGTGGTTATAAACAATTATACCGGTTCGGTTCTCACAATAAAACTTGTGACTTAAATCTATGTAGCTGGCCAACAGAACATTGAGAAAAACATGATGAAGAACGATACTGGCTTGTTAGTCTTGACTTGTTAGTCAAAATAGCTGTAAATATGACATAGTAACTTACTGGTTTCAAGATGATTATTCCAGAAATGCCCATTAAAAGTATTATCACAATGAATAAAAGTAGCACAATGATTAATGGATTTACGTTAGTTACAGTGATGTCATATCCTGCACATCCAGGAGTAAAGCATCTTGCTTTGTTTGAAGATGGTCCCGCACCACCAGATGCTTCACTAATTCTGAGCTCAGATCTAAATGCAAAGAAAGAAAGAAACATTTTGATGAGAAATAATAATAAGGTATGTAAAAGTTTCCAAATTCTTCCTGCAGATCAGACCTTCCAGATCAGGCCTTTCTTGTACGGGAGTTGTATGTTCTCCCAATATCGGTGTGGGTTTTCTCCAGGAACTCTGTTTTCCTCTCACAATCCAGGTTATATGTACATACTGAAATTGTCCTGTGTGTGCATTTGTCTCTGTACCCTGCAACAGACAGGAGACCTGTTCAGGTGTTTAGTGTAATCGCCCGGTGTGGTAAAAATAGATAATGGATAATTGGATTACTTTTCAAAACTGACTATATATTTATTACCTATCTATTACAACTTTGGCTATATTAATAACAGGACAGCCAGTCTGGTAGGTAGACTTTGGACTGTCCGGGGGAAGAGGAGCACCCGGAGGGCAGCCATGCAGACAAACGGAGAACATACAAACTTCACACAGAAAGAAGACTTTTATAATTATCCATTCACAAGAACAACACTTATTTAGCAGCATATCAAATTAATTATTGAGAGTCGAGACACTATACACAGTAACCTTGGATGTCTTTCTGAAGGGAAGTACTGAGAGCATTCAGCTGAACCATGGTACAGGTCTGCAGGTCACTACGAATCAGCTTTCTTCGTTTGATGACCACATCATCGCTGGACACCTGCAGCGTCAATAAAAACACACCACACAACATCCAGAGTGAATTAGATGCGCAGCTGTGAATGATAATCTTTGCTTTTCTTTGGGTGTCTTACCTGCTGCTGTCTCTGCTCAGCCCAAACCTTATCTCGGAGCTCGCTCAGAGCTGCTATCACTTCCTGCTTCAGGCCAGCAGTCGGGTACACATGTCTACGTGAGTCACACAGGCTCTGGTTGGAAGAAGTACAGCAACTTTAAGATATAAGACGAATTCAGAGCAAAATGCAAAGACTAATACTGTTTCACAAAACAGTGTGAACTCACATCCTTGCTGGATTGTTCTTCATTATCCTCCTGATCACTGTCAGTGTTATTGATGAAACACAGCTGCAGTTTTTTAGGACTATTAAATCTATACAAAGAAATAATTTGTTAATATACAAATCATTTAACTAAAGATTTATTTAAAATTAAATACACCACAAGACCTATGAAGACAATTATGAAGTAAACAAAATCGTTGAAACGTCCCAGATTTGGGTTCCTGAGTAAGGCAATCTGGGGCTTTGTGTGTGGACCAACGCTTAATCCTATTTAGGGCCAGGATGGGACAAACACCGGGCAAATACACTGAACACCTGAACAGGTTGCAATTCTGTTGCAGGGTACAGAGACACACACAGGACAATCTTTAATATTTCCAATTAACCGGACTGCATATCTTTGGACTGAAGCATGTAACCAGAGTACCCAGAGGAAACTCATGCAGTCATGGGTAGGGCATGCAAACTCCTCACGGAAAGGCCCACAGAATGCCTTACCCAAGAATCAGATTCAGAACTTCTTGCTGTGAGGCGGTAGTGGTATATATATATATATATATATATATATATATATATATATATATATTTATTTATTTATTTATTTTCACTTTTTCATCATGATGTGAGACCATGCAGTGTGCATTGAAGTCGGTTAGTGTTATACCGAGATGAAATAAATGGAAAACGGTTGAATCCTCCCAAATCATCGTCCTGCCATTGCATCCGGTGAACTGACTGTTGCTTCACTCTGGGGCAAAGTCCTGCCAATGAGTCCTCTTCTGGTAAACACTCCGACTGGAATAAAATCATGAAAATAGGAAATTTAGGATCTCATTTCAGAGTGTGGTAAAAAAAATGATGCTATTAAGTGAAATCATGGCCCTCGAGTAAAAATAAATCTGAAAACACTTCACTAAGCTTCACGGGTGTCCTGGTTTGCCTCTCCAATCCTACAGGGATAATAAATATGATAAAATCGATAACAAGTCCTCACACAGGCTGCTTTTTATTGTCTTACTTCCTAAAACTACTGTCTAACAATAAAAAATCAACTTTGTGCCAGGTAAGTAAATTGGTTTCAAAGCTTCTCTGTTATGTGCTTATTTTAGTATTATTTTAAATCAATTCTGAAATACTACAATAACATTTAAACAATCTCATTTTAGAAAACTTATTGGATCTGCACCCAAATTAAGGTGGCGAAGAATCTTTAAATGATAAAATTTCAAGTGTTGTTGTAATGTCTGTTTATTTACTTGTTTTATGGTCATTTAAAACACAGCTCATTTCAATAAGTACCATTTATAAACTAAAACTAAATCTTTTAAGTTCAAAAATGATTCAACACCCACCTTAAAACTTCTCCAAATTAAAATCAGGCAGAATGGGCACATCAAGCGAATGTGTTGCGTTAAATCTGCCATTCATACCTTTATAATCTGATGTTCTGGCACATCCTATGCATACTAAACAGATGATCCTTCAACACTCAGCACTCAGTAACGTTACTCGTTATGATGCGTGGGTCTGTCAGCAGCAGAATTAAGCTACGGGGTGTTAAAGAGATCACGGCACTAAATTCTAAATATGCGTATTGGGCATCATGGGCGATAGTTGTTCTCTTAGTATGTGAGCTAACAGTTTGTTTCCAAACCTTTTGTCTTTTTTCCTTTTCCTGTTTCTCAAGCTCTGCTATTCGCAAACTCAAGTCTTCCCAGTGCATGATGGGCAGGTTCTGGTTTAGTGTGGAGGCATCTTGGTGGTGACAAAGCTCTGTCTGTTCCACCACGCTAGCAGCAGGAACATCTGGGTTATCCGCATTCTGTTCTTCCTGCCCGCTGCCATCCACCTTCTCATCCATCTGCTAATAAGTGCAGCAGATATGTTATCTACTCAACATATACTTATTTTAGACTGACTTGTTGAGCCAAGATCTATTTTATATCAGTATTTTTGAAGTAGACCCTGAAGCAGGTCTGTAGAACAAGCCTCAGATTTTATTTATAGCCTAAACTCTTTCGTGTCACTACCTGGGATGCGAACATTGTGTAAAACGAGTTGATTCGTGTCTCCGCACTGAAACCTGAAATCTAATCCCGGAACAATTCCACACACGCATATATTCTTACATACACACATGCTGTAGCCGCAGCCTAATGGTTACGGCACAGCTTTAGTAATGTGAAAGACACCTCAATAGTGCTAGGTGGCTGCTGTTGGGCCCTCGAGCAAGGCCCTTAACCCTCAATTGCTCAGACTTTAAACTGTATCGTATGTCAATTTGAATAAAAGCGTCTGCTCAATGCTGAAAGTGTAAATGTAAATACGTCAGTCAAACTAGCCCCATTACAGAAATCATAGAACTGCCACTCCCTAAAAGTGCAATGTGACTGTCACAAACTTTGATTACATTCCACAACTAGTTACGCCAATGTAATTGCAGTTTGTGTAGCTGTGTGTTGATGTTGAAGATAAGTTATTAATTTAAGATCATTTAAGAGGACATGAAAGATGAGTTTTAACCATCTAATGCACCATATTAGACATAACTTCAGTATTGTTGATGGAATACGTTTTTGTACATTTGCCACACTTTAACACACAATAATGACATTTCACTCGTTTTACAGCTTCCATGTTTACTTGTCTTGTAAACACATGAAGTCATATTTCATGAAACGTGTATTTATTAAATAAAAAGACATTTAAAAAAATATTGCGGGCGATTTAATAACCAGCGTGCATGCGGAGAAAGCTTATAGGACCGTACCAACATACAACAGCTTGCTTTTCTAGGGGGGGGGGAGAGGATGACACGAAGTCGGTTCATTACCTCTTATAATCGCGATATTGATCTTGACATGACGGCTCCTGTTCCGATCCACTATCACGGCATCAAAAAGGAAAAATAAAGTCTTGATTTCATGGTCGCGTAATGGTTAATAATGCCTCTGTGTGAGGAACACCCCTGTATCCTGCATTTCCAGCCGCCCCGCCCGCTCTTCAGCTCTTTCTGGCCCAGCTTGTTCTTCTAACACTAAACTTTACGAGTTCCTCTCAGGAAGTCTGTCGGTCTAATAAAGAAAATTAGTCGACAATTAAGCACTTAAAATACACATTTTCGAAGCGCACTCGCTTGTTTTAGCGGCTTTTGATGTAAAAATGAAAGGGGAAAAGATTTAAGGTTGAGAAATGGGGAATGTTGGTGTCGAATTTCACCGAGACGCCTTGAACCAGATGGGAAAAGTCAGAAATGACTCGCGTACTTCACATTGTTGATGAAGGCGGAGATCCAGAAGCTTGTGTAACTCTCCCACGGACATTAATGACGAGAAAACGGCTTTCTAAACACATCCCGTTCATACAAACGATTAATTTATCCAAAAGTTGCTTTTCAAGTCACTTAGGGGTAAACAGACTTTCCGTCTGAAAGTTCTGGATGAGGTCCTGCGGGTTAGGAAACATGATTTCCTAAAGTATACAAAAGCAGAGATTGAAAGAGTATTAAAATAATGTAGTACAATAAACTTGACTTGAAATCTACTCAAGTAAAATAAGTTATTCAAAATGTATTTAGAGTAAACGTTACTTCATTGTTTTACCAGAAGGGGCGCTGTGTCTCTGGTGTGAAACACATATGAGATGTGGATATAACTCTCACAAGACTTGTTTTTACTTAAACTCAATAGGGAGAAAATAGGTTAATACTATATTTATATGTTTAGGGATGTGCCCTTTCGGGGGCCGACATTGCCTGGTGGTTAGGGTACTGGGTTCGTTTACGGAAGGTTGACGGTTTGATTCAGAGGGTTGACAGGTGCTGTGGCTAGGGATGCCCACCATACCCGGCACATGCCCGCAACTATCACTGCTACCTAGTGTGTGTCAATGTGTGTTTCACTGCACGGATTGGGTTAAATGCAGATTTGTGTAAAAGCACAGGGGTGAAAAAAAGTATTAATTTTAAATACATTCTGATGTTTTATTTAAAACAGACCGTCAAATAAAACAAACAAGAAAATGTAAAAATATATATATATATATTTAATATAGTATTAATACTATATTTAAACTTATATTTTATTTTATCCTAATAATTTATGTTACTAATATTTTGTAATGTAAGTAATTCAACAATCATTAAATCATAAATGATATTTTGCAATGTTCCTTTTT
>JAOTRQ010000005.1:665736-680167 GCA_028565875.1 Hoplisoma paleatum | reverse complement strand
TCTCTCTCTCTCTCTCTCTCTCTCTCTCTCTCTCTCTCTCTCTCTCTCTCTCTCTCTCTCTCTCTCTCTCTCTCATCGCTGCAAACCTTCCTATCACATTTTACCATCAAGAAACGTGGATTAAACCGGACAACCATGCCAAACTGCACCCAATCCTCTTCTACACAAGGTGCATAAAAACAAAGATGGTATTCAGATGCTTATGCTTGCAATATTTATTAATAAACTCTACTCCATTTTTAATCCGTATTGACTCTTAGCTACCCCTGTTTTAATATTAATAAAGTAATAATTATTAAATCAATTCTATGTAACAAATAAATAGGGCAGCACTGTTTATTCATGACATGGAAAGAGGGAATTAATGCGCATGTGTCCACACTTTATATATTTATATCATCTCATCGATGTATATAATCTCATATATGGTGGTGGTCAATGATAAATATGTTTTTAATTTTTCTTTTTTTATATGAGTATTTATTTGTATTTTAATGATACAAAGCTGTCATGAAATAAAGGTTATGATATTTTATACACGACCATTATGGATTCGATGTAGTGAAACTCACAAGTCTAGTCAAGAATCTATTTTGCATGTCAATGCAAAATCAAACTGTCCACCTCTCTGTGTGTACACCATTCAAAAGAGAATTCGAGCAGGCTAATAATGTATGAATTAGGGCTTGATAAAAGCTGAACCCCTGTGTGGGCGATTGAGAGCATTAATCCAGCAGCTGCATGTACAGACATCATTGTTACTGACCGTCTGTGTACCAGTGTTTATTACAACTGACCGTATTGAATATGTTTAATATGTACAAATGAACAATTATTTGTTTTATTTTATTCTTTGTCTAGTGTGAGATTGATGCGAACGTTGTAGAAAACATCAATAAAGGAATCACAAAGGACCGTTGATAGGCTTTTGTTAATGTAGGCAACTGATTTGATTTCTTTTGGCTTGAATATTGAACACGGCCTGCAAATGACAGCTAGGCTGGAAAATTTTAAATTCTAAAACAGGATGATGATGTAAATAAGAAAAGTCCAACCAGAATAAATGACTGGAAGTTATTTCAATGAATGTTAATGGAAGTAGGAAAGAAAAAAAACAACAACTGGCATTGGAAATGGTGTGGGGTTACTTGCTGTGTGATTGCAAAAAACTTGCAGGAATCAGTGCATCTTTATGTTTTTATGTTTTAATTTTATTTGACAGGTAGTGTATAGATATTACAAAGGGTTTGAAGAAAAAAAGGTTTGAAGGTTTGAAACGAGGAGACAAAATAAAGATGGTCTGATAATAAAGATAAAAATCAAATCACAGATTTTCTGAATAGTGTTAAGCAATTGTGTGATTGTAGTTACTGGAATAAATTCAGTGCTGTTCCTATGCCAGAGTTTTTCCCTTATTGATTCGAAAAGGGAAAAACAACAACAACAACAACAACAACAATCTAAAATGTCCCTTATTAATGCTGAGAGACCCTGACAGTTTAGGCATCTCCTTTCACAACAGACATCACCATCATTTGTCTATTAAATACCTTATAAAAACAAGATCTTGTTCGTTCCCCCCGAAGATCAAAAACTACCCCAAGAATTTTAATACTACATGATAACCAAATTCTAACTTGTCGGCTCTTCGATGTGCGTTTAAAGTTGACTAAACGGTGCGACGTGCCCGCGTCGGACCAGATGGAAGAAGAAAAAGAAATGCCCTCTGCAGCATGGAGGCTTCAAAACCCTTCATCCCGAAGCAAACAAGCACCCGAGCTTTTCACAGCACGACTCAAACCGACGCATCTCCTTCCTCTCCACGTTTAATCTGCAACCCTGATTATTCTCCGCTGCGTATTACAGATAATTAGCTCGTCGCTTCCGCCGGTGACGCGCGCCGCTCCCTCCTCGTCTCCACGGTGCCAGTCTCTGGGTATTTGGCACCACGTGGCGCACCTTTCTGTCCGACATTTTTCGGCAGCTCGGTGCCCGCCTCGGGGGGGGATTTGGGTGCCGCAACCGGCATCACTGATGAAAACAGGCTGGTGGTTTGTGCGACCCCCCGCTCGGCGTGTGGGCGCGACGCTCCGGTTCCACATCATTACGCCTGAACCGCAGCGGAGGAGCCGCAGAAACACAACACATGAGCCGCCTCATGCGCAACCATCGTTATTTCCTTCCTGTCGTGTAGGAGTCGCGTATTATTGGTAAAATGTGCGTTATAGCACGTCTATTAAGCGCGTTTGCGTTATGATGCAGTATTAACAGTATACGCTGTTTTCTCCCGTTTTAATTATGGTGAAAAAATATATATTTTGTGTATTTATTTTTGCCCGAAATTGGCATGTAAAAAAAAATAATAATATTAATTAGAGAAATAATGTTGTATTGACTCTCACGTGATCCTGCTTTTATTTCCCCTAGTATGGCTTGTGCAGCCTGACACATACTAAACATTATTATTATTATTATTATTATTATATATTTTTTTAATATCTGTAAGCACCAAAAGAGAAAAGGAGATATGTAAATAAAGCAGTGCATTGTCTGCTTTTAATCCTGACTGTATGGAAGTTATTGGGAAATAAGCAATTTCTCAAATCACCTTTAATGTTTAACTAAAATTGTTTTCAATCAGTGATGCTGATCTGCATTTCTATATAAAGTTAGAATTCCTGCAGCAGATTAAGATCTAATAAAGATATTGGTTTGTGACCACAAACATTCTTATTATTAAGAATCTTCGTCACTGCGTTGACACGAATGTTTGCAAACTGTGACGTCATTATGGTGGAAATTTCTTACACACAATCACTTCGCAAGTATTTAATTCAACATTTTTTTTCTCTTCCAGATTTAGATTTAATTCTATTGTGATAGTCGATGTGCGCATCATCGCCAGAACAGACACAAACATGCAGGGGTTTGTTGTATCTTTTCCAGGAAAGACTTTCAATTGGCTCTGAGTACGTGGTGGGCGTGTCTTGTTTACTTTCTGTACCCTGTTTTATTTTCTCTTCAGATTTAATATCGATACGTTATTTGGTTTAGTTTTAGATCTATTTCGAATATAGTGTTGCACCATTGTAATGATGTTCTGCAACGTTTCGTGACATGATCACAATAAAAGAAGGAGAAACAGAATAAGAATCTATCTGATGTTAGTTTGGCTTGGTTGGTAGCTGCACGGTTAATTATAATGTGTTAAATCTGTGCGAATGTAAAATTGTGTTAAATAAAGGCAAATAATTCATTCGTTTGTATCAGTAAAGTTTATTTATTATTTTTGATTTATATGATAAAAATCATTTCTTTGTTTGGATCCTTCTGGTTCTGCGTCAACAATTTGTGCATGATGTGCATCATGCGTTGTTCATGTTATCACAACTGAAATGCCAGGATTGTAGTATTATATTCTAGTAGTACAGTATTGTCTAGTCAAAAATCAACCAATGAATCCACTAAATATATATTCTGTATTGTTTAAAACAGCTTTTACATCGATGAAGCATTGTTGAGAATGAAGCCATATACAATTGTGTACAGATGTGCAGAAGGTCAACATGCTGTGTTCCCAATGAAAGAAAGTGTGTGATCGTTTGCTACACGAACACACTTTTGTTTGAGAGTGTTTGAGAGTTTGAGAGGTTTTGGGAGGCAGTGAGTCGGCGCAAAGGGATGGAAAGAGTCCAGTTGAAGGGTCGCCACTGGGTTAATGCTGAGTGGCAGTCGATAATGCCAAGGCGGATCACAACCTGCCCCTGTGGCCCCTGAACACTGGCAGCCAAGGTGGAAACACACACGTTCTCAAGAGCTATAGCCTGCCCGGCTCTGCGCTAATGGTATATAGATTTTAAGTCATTCACCATAAAAAGAGGTGTCCAAAGTAGACATGTCATACGCACTAAACCCTTAAAGTTGACCGGTGCTTTTTAGAGACTTTTGGTCTGATGGATCAGGCATTTTTTAGAATTGAAAGGGGATTTTCCCAGTGCACCCAGACGCTCTTCATCTAAAAAGGGTCTCAGGGGACCTGAATATGCGCACTGCGACTAATCCAATTACACGAACCATAAACTGTGATCGGCCGGTTTGTGACAGGCCAAGACTCATCAAGAGTATTTCCCAACGAGTCCCTGTTTCTTAAATACACATTATGGCCTCGTGAGTGCGTACAAAGCTACCCCCCATCGAGCATCCCCTTACACATGTATTCACCTGAAGCGACTAATTCTTGAGGATCATCAGAGCCTAAAATATTAGACTACACAAAATGAACATCATGCCCACAAATGAGTCTTAAAATAGGGAGATGGAAAGGACGAGAAATGCAGATGGATGAACGTCAGAAACGAATATGGGAAACAAATATGAATTAGGGGCACAAACTAGAAGCATAAGATCCTGCACAAGATAAATATGTGTGTAAGTATGTGTGTATGCATGTATGTATGTGTGTGTGTGTGTGTGTGTGTGTGTGCATGTATGTATTATTTTTAACCATGGAATTGGCACTGAGCTCACTGACAAATGCACTTATTAATTGTACTAAAAAGGAAGCTTTAACATGCACACTAATTTAAAAAAAACATACCGATTATTTTAAAAAATAAATTAAAAAAATTGTTGTCGTTTATTTATTTTAAATAAAAAGTAGACCACAAAAACACAAGGCATCTTTATTCTGTATACATTATTGACAACGAATTTGTGTTTGAATACAGTCTTACGTCGAATAGTATAAAAAGGACAAATGATTTATATCATGTATAGTTTTAATATACGTTTATTTTCTCATGTGGTCGCGTGAACCTAAACAAGTTGTGTCCAAACACGTTTAATCCACATGGAAACATTTTCTTTCAAGGACAAAAAAAACAACAACAACAACAACAATAACAACAACGCAGCCCACGCATTTAGGCTTTCAGATCTGGAAACCTGAATCAGTGCAACCCACTAGGGCCACTAAATGGGAAGCCCTGTCGCTTCTTAGAGACCGTTCAGAAGGTCCTGGGGTTCGATTCCCAGGCGATTTCTGGTCGTTTGTATTCTGTGTGCTCCAGTTTCCTCGTGTAAGGACTAACCAAGGCTCGAATTCCAACGAACAGATAATAAGCAGAACGGTGATCCGAGTTCGTGGTTAAAGAATCAGAGCGGGTTTCTGATTTCCATCCCGGTTGCTCCTCCGTTCTTAATGGAGAGGGGCGCTTTCATTCATGCCGTTTCCGTTCATTCATCAGAGCAGCGTAGCGTACCCACCACCGACTCCAAAGCAAGACGCCGAATTTTTATCAATGAAGCCGTGACGTCAAAGGCGGCGCGCTGACTCGTGGCTCACGTGACCGCGCGCTCCTCTACTTATCGGCGCTGAGCTGTCCGCGGTGCTGAAACAAAAAAGCGACCCGACGTTCACAGAACCGCCGACAGACTTCACAAGTGCGCAAAACACCGAAGCTGGAACGAAAAAAACCTATAATTATAAACAAAAAAAATACCCACTGCTGGAACTTCTTTTGACCATTTTTTTTGCGAGCTTTGCTTTTTGCGGCACGAAGAGGCGTTCAGGTTCTGCAGCGTTCAGTGCGGGACTGCAGGTGAGTTGCGTTTCCAATTCCAATTGCAATTCCAATTCACTTTGTCCATTCGATTCCAAACCACACGGGTGTTTTTATTGACGAAATGTAATACACGAGAAACGTCAGCAGGTATTTTGAAAAAAAAAAAAATCACCTGATGAGCTCGGGTTTAGCATAATAGTGAGCAAACAATTAAATTTTTCTCTGTGCGCAGCCTACAGAACAGATGACATTATATAAATCATAACCGTGGGTATACTAAGATGTGGTTATTATGACGACACAACAGGCTCAGATAAGCTACACTGCACGACTGCAAACAGATGTTGCATTACACCCACGCATCTAGTAGACTAATAGGGTTTGTTTCGAAACAAACAAAACCTAAAACAGCTTCCCAAACCGAATGCGAGTCTAAACAGTGCATATCTGAATAAGTTGAGAAAAGTGAGAAAACTTTGAGTAAAATTAAAAAAGCATTTGTTACATATTTTGTTTCATGGATTCGATGGCGTTTGCCTTGCACGATTCGAACCCCACCTTGTGCTCGGGCATAAATTCGTTTCCCTTCGAACTGCACTCTGCATATCTGTATTAATACAAATAAATGCAAATAAACGTGTTATAGGATGAAACAGGGACTAAGAAGTCTGGATGATATGCAAGATGAGTCTTTATTATTACGACCTGTGGATGAGCATCATGTTGGCTATATCAGTGACACGGACTTATCTATTATAAATAAAGATCAGACAACATATTACATGCATATGCAGGATTTAGTAAATATATCAACATTAGAATGGAATGTGAAGACATACCAGGAGTGCTTTTATAATTTAGGGGGGGGGAGGTTTGACGTCGTTTCATGAACGATTCGAATCAATTCAGACTCGATGCAACACCTGCAAAATGAACCCAGCAGCCTGTACAACACGTCGGGTGGTAGCCACATGTGAATGAGTCATGATTTGGGAAAGAAATTGCAGTCTGCTTCGTGGCAAACTGAGTAAAAATATTTTTAAAAATGAAAATATTAATAAGGATAACATATAAACAATCATATCTGGTCCATTTCACTAAAGTATTATTAATACTAATTTCAAATAGAGCGTTTCTACAAATTCACAAACAGGTTATGTGTCAGAGGAAACAGAATTAAAGACACTAACATTGACTTTTTTATATTTTTTCCCTCATCGTCTTGGTCAGGTGCTTGTCCTGTCCCGTCTCCCCTGGCCCCATCTGGTCTTCTCTGCAAGGACATGACCTGCTGCCATCCATCCACCTATACTTGCTCTCTCCTGTTAGTCCTTCTCAGCATTGCTCCACAGTTGCCAGCTGCTGCCCTGTCGCTTACGGAAAGCCATTTCTTGGGCGCCAGCAATGAGACGCTCGGGCTGGTGCAGCGAGATCCAGCCATCGATGCTGGAGAAGTCAGGACGCACAGGAAACTGGACGGCATCCTCAAGAACCCTCCAGTTCCGGATCGCTTTACAGATTTGGGCTCAGCCCGGGCTTTAGTCTCGGTCCTACTGGAGGCGTTCGATCATCCGGGAAGAGAAAAGACACAGATGGAAGAGTATATGGAAACTGAGCCGAAGCAAGAGCTAGAGACATGGGGGGATCTGGATGACCGTGGAAACCTAGAACAAGTCGGGGCTGAGGAGGAGACCACGGAGGTACCAGATTCTGCAGTCACTAAAATGATGCATGGAGAAAAGGAAGATCCGGAAGAAAAGTTAGAGCTAACTGTGCCGTGGCTTTTAGATAACGGAAATGAAAAGGAAACTAGTAATACCGAGCTAGAGCTTAAAGAAAGTCTTCTTCAAAGTCTGTTAGGTAAAAAAGCAGAAACGCAACCACAGATGGCTTCCCTTCAGCGCCAAACAAGGGGCTATTTTCAAAACATTGACCTCGGTCTACAGGATAACGAGATTCTGCCACCTTTAAAGGGCTACAAAGCTTATAACCAGCAACTGGCAATGGCCACCAAGAAGCTTAAGTGGCAGGAAGAGAGAGAGAAAAACCCTTCCCAGCTAAACAGGAACTTTATGGATGATTTCGACTTCATAGAAGAGGAGGAGGAGGTCCTACCCCATGAGGAGGAAGAAGCGAGGGCAAGAGCTGAGCAGGAAGAAGTCCGGAAGCAGGAGGCAGAGGCTCAAGAGGCTCGTGAGGAAGAGCAGAGACTGGCAGATATCGCTTCAGACATGCTTCTTGAATACATGGGAAGAAAACAGAAAGAAAACTCTTATATGAAGGACAGCAACAATGTGTTACTCTTCAACAACGTGGCGGAGGATAAGCGATCTAATGAGGTTGTCAACAGTGATGATGATGACGAAATGGACCCAGAGACAATTGACAAGCTGATCGAAATCTCCAGCAAACTGCACCTTCCCGCTGATGACGTAGTTGAAATCATTACAGATGTTGAAGAAAAGAAAAAGAGGAAAGACGCACCCCCCAGCAACGCTCCTCGTTTCCGACCTTTAGTGCCACTCAAAGCCAAACAGAGGGCTCCTGTTTATCAGTTCCCCAAGTCCCAAAAGAAATTCTCGAACAAGATAAATCCGTATAAGAAGTGGTACAAAGAAAAAAACAAAGGCAAATACAATAAGCAGGATTACTGGTTCAAACCCCAGAAACAATTACTAGCCTATCCTTCCTTTCCATACTATCAAAAGCCATACCGAGCTTATTACCCAGTCTTTTTTCCACCTCCCAAACCCCGTTTTTACACAAATCCAGCATTCTCCTTCGACTACAACTTTGGCAACTCTATGGGCTATGGGTTTAAACCTCCCAAGCGTAGGAACAGAGACCGATCCAAGGGAAGGGACCGGAACTGGCCACAAGGAGCACGTCAGCCTCAGAGTCTCTATCCTTTATCAGATACGGTGATTTCAAACTACATCCTCCCTCATCCCCGAACTTACCAGACACTTCCTGTGTCCAAAGCCCGTGCCCCTTCGAGCGCAGCGGCTCCTGGTTACTTTTATCACCCGGACTATTCCTACGATGAGCCAGAGCCAGTGCCAGACAGCGATGACGAACTAGAAAACTTTATCGAGAAAATTTACTACAATCGCAGGTTGTTTTAGTGGGTTCCTCTCACTGAGAGAAGAACCTTCCATGTTCCATAGCGATGATTAAAGACTGAGGACAACACAGAGGAATTCAAAGCAAGTCAGGGTGTGAGGTTAAGGGCTGAGGAAAGAATAATTCTATGTTGCTTCTCCACTCTTGATTTAAAAATAATAATAATAATAAAAAAAAACATTTCAGGTTAGGCCAGAAAAGCGATGCTTATGAGGTACCGAACACTCTATGTATGTTTGCATTATGTTCCTCTCGCAGTTTACATTTTCATTTGGTGAGAGAACTTACGGGTGAATTTGCCAGGTTTCATTCAGGTATGGTTTTTTGCTCTTGCATGTCAGAAACATGTTAGGTGCCAACTGCAAGAGACCCATGTTTACAGAGAGATTTCTTTTAGTCAAATGCCTGATTAATTAATGTAAGTAAAAAAGGGTCTACGCTTGGAGCTGTCTTAAAACACAGGTCTTGTGAAATGATTGAAACAATTTTAGCCTGTCACGGTGTTATTATCAGCACTCCTTTTGCCTTAATACGGCTCGATTTATGTGCATGCAGGTCTTGCACCCATGATAATACAGTAGCTTAAATGTGAAAGGAAAAAAAAAAACTAAAACGAAACAATAAGCCACCAGAAACAATACTTGAAAGCAAATCTTCCATTCTGTTTAAAGAAATGCAAAATAGTGGATGTCTTTAATGGATCGGTGTCCTGTTAAGGTAGTTTTTTATTTCAATATTCTTTCCCCATACCAATGAGTTTCTGTATGCCTCCCATATCTCAAGAAATGTTGAAATGTTTTGAAAACACGTTTATCACTATCGCGGCCTGTGATAGTCCGATAACATGGTGTATTTTTGTCTTGAGGGTCAAGAGAAAGCTGTAAATATTACGTCTATTTAAAAGATATCTATTTAAAAGAAGTCGAGAAGTTCTGAGAACTGAAGTGAGGATGATATGTCTGCACGTCTATGTGTATTTGCATCTTTAAAAAAAAATAGAAAAAAAATGTTGGGGGGGGAAAAAAAAAAACTTTAAACCTCTTTTAAAATCGCGCTTATATGAGAAAAACACACAAAAAACCCTGAGAAAGAAAACTTTTTGTTTCCACAAGTGAACCAGTCTTGTGAAAGGAATTTGTTGTTGATGTCACCTTCCAGATTGTAAGTTGTACAGTGTCAAATAAACAAGTGTGTGCAATGTGTAAATAACAGCATGTTGATTAATAGTTTTGCTATATGAAAAAAAATAAAAGCAACTATTTTATTAAAGATCTTTTTTTAAATGCTTTGGAGAGAGTTTGATTAGTCATTTGGATTAAAGACGACATTATTAAAACATCTCATCTCCAACAGAAAATTATTTAGACTGCAGTCTATTGTTTTTCCTGACAATATGAAGGTATAATTATGCTGGTAAAGTCTTAACAAAAGCCTGGTGACACCTTAAAGATACTGCTGGAAATGTGCCACATACAATCAGGCACTTAATTAAACAACGAGCTTTATTAAACAATGAAGGTTGAGACAATAGATGTTATTCAGCTCATTTTAGTTTTAACATTCCTTCACAGATGTGTAGTCGGTATTACTTTTTAAATCACAATCTTATAGAGAGAATGGGGGGAAGGAAAACAACGATGCTCCATTTTGTCCAGCCAATTGACTGTGATGGTGTTCATTGAATCGACATAAGGGGGTACGTATATAAGAGTCGTTCACTATGTCGGCCTGAAAGACTGGAATGTAAAAATGTTTTTGATGTGACAGGAATAACTATGGAAACATTATGAAACCAAAAATTGGAGGGGATAGAGAGAGCCTATGAATAAGGCCAAACACACACACACACACACACACACACACACACACACACACACACACACACACAGAGAGAGAGAGAGAGAGAGATAGAAAATAAAAAATATACAGCTGCTCCAAAGTCTGTTTTTAGAAAGAGCAGATGCTGTGGATCGAGGGGGAAGAGGAAAAATATGATAAAAAACAAATCCTAGTTAAATAAATATTGCTAGTGTGATGATTCCCCCGTTAGATTAGTGGACGTAAGGATATTCAAAAATTTTACACCTCCGGATTAAGCTAGCTCCCAGGAGACTTACTGTCAATTGTATCTGCAAATCCTGACTTTAACATCAGAGATTCAATGATTTATATCCATTTATTTTCTCAGCACTTCATGGTTAAGGGCCTCGCTCAGGGGCCTGATAGTTGCAAATTAGTGGTAGTGGGGCTTGAACTGGCGATCAATCTCTAGCCTGGTACCTTAACCACTAAGCAAGTGGTTTATCACTGTCATACATTCATGCATTAATAGACTTAATGATTCATAGATTTACAGATTTACTGATACATTCATTCATATTTTCATACATTATGAAAATTATAGATTCTTTATAGATTCATAGAGAGAGTTAATAGTTCATGAATTCATCGATTTATGCATCCATAGACTTACTGATTGGTGTGTTTACTGATGCATGATTTTTTAAAATCACTGATCCATCGATTTTAGTTTCATGGATTCATAAGTTTATGACTGACAATCATTTATTAGGGTTCATGCATAGTGGAGGAGTTTTCAGGCCTGGGGATGAAGAGGACCTGGGCATCCTATCAAGGACGAGCTCCACACCTCTGCCGTCACCGTCGGGATATTGAAGATGAATTATGGGATACGGTGGGCAAAACCACCTTGCCCCAAGCTGTGGCGCTCCACTTTTATCCAGATTATCCAGATTTCTCCAGACGAGACTCCGTCAAGGGTTGTGCTTCTCCTTGTACGAAAGGTGACATTTAGATTCCTCGCATAACTCTCATCCCTTGCCAAAGCCAAGTGTGTATCCACAGGAATACCTCAAGGTTCATTCCTAGGATTGTTAAACTTCTCATCTTAAAGGCACACTGGGCAACATCTTGGGAGCATATCAGAATCATACAAGGAATTTGTTTCCAGTTGTTAATCGACATATAATTTACAGACAACTCACAATGTACAGGAAACAATAGCATACACAATTATTATGTATTTAAAAAAACTAAATTAATGCGAACTAGTTTGTTTCATTAGCATTAACAAGACTAGATAATTGTTACGTTTACCTTTATTCTGTTCGTGGTAGTACAAATATAAATTACCTGCATTTAATTGTTTAAACCAGTATGAAACTAATTCATTCACTGAAAAAGTTGCATAGTGTGTGCTCAACTTATCATAACTGGCCATAGAGTTACTGCGTCAGAATATTCACTGATTTATGGATTAATTAATTCAAATTCATAGATGCTGGATTTTTATTTAGTCAAATAGATTTGTAGATTTATAGAGTCAAAGGATCATAAATAGATTCACTGGTTCATGGAGTAATCAATAGAGTAATTGACTCACAAGACTCAATGCGAGAGTCAATATCTGAGAAATACAGATTTAATGATTAATGGATTCATAAATTGATTAATCATTAAATTTTTAGATCCATAGATTCTTAGATGATCTAATTATTCAATTCATTTCTTCATAGAATTAGTCTTAATTAAATTAATTGGATTCATTTATTCTTGCATTCATTTGCACTTGCATTTGTAGACTTAAAGATTTCTCAGACTAAAAGATTGATTCATATATGCTGCGTCCAGTTCAAAACTCTGATGCTAGTCTCCAAAGCCAAAACTGGCACAGCATGCAGTGTCCAATCAAACTCCACCACATAGTACCTCACAACCTCAGAGCCTCTGGACCCCGCTCAATTTGATCCTTGATTGGTTTCATGTCTCCATGCTGGTAACCAGAAGAATGTTACCAGCTCCACCACTACAGGAGTGTAGTTTCACTTTACTTGACTTTATGGTGCCTATGAAGCCCTTGAAGTTCACCTATAAGAAGAATGTATAGTCTCGAGTGACCAGAAGACGGTCAGCAAGCTCAGCCAGCCTGACCTGAGCGTTTCCGGGTCAGTGTCTCAG
This sequence comes from Hoplisoma paleatum, assembly GCA_028565875.1. Taxonomy (NCBI): domain Eukaryota; kingdom Metazoa; phylum Chordata; class Actinopteri; order Siluriformes; family Callichthyidae; genus Hoplisoma; species Hoplisoma paleatum. The sequence goes on along the minus strand of JAOTRQ010000005.1, from coordinate 667,502 downwards.
GACACTCTCCTGGCCTCACTACCTCCCGGCTACTTTGTTAAGTTCTCTAAGCCTGAGGCAAACCCGGAGGAAGAGAACGACAAAAAGTAACTTGAAGAAAGGGATTGTGGCTGTCAAACCGCCATCTCAGGCAACAGATATGACCCATCCACAAACAATAGGTGAGCAGTCTTTGTCCGGACAGTAACTCCTAGAAGGAGCAACTCTACTCTTGTTCTTGGAAGACAAGTCAGATGTCCTGTGGTGTCTGGAGTCCTTAACTTAAATCTGACATATGCATGAACTCTACTTTTGACCAGGACTTTTGTCTTTATCTTGACACGTCCAAAAACTTTCCAAAATTGTCTACTCCAATCTTGCTTCTTGAAAGATAGTACACATTGGTGTTGTCCATGTCTCGTCCCTTCTCAGCTCAGCATCTCACTCAGCTTACTAACATGCTCAACAACCTGTTGGCAATTCATGGCTTGTCCCATCTATGATGACTCTGACCTTTCTAGCCTTACACTTTCCTCTGGTGTGAAAGAAACTCTTTGGCAGGTGTCCCTTTCACCCTTAGATACCAAGATGTCTTCTGATGTCACTGATCCTGCCCCAGGGGACTTCCCCACTGCTTCCTAAAAGACACTTCAGATGTCCTGGATGCTCAACCTTTTGGCGATTCCTTTGAGAGGAAGTCACCATTTGCCATTTAGGAGTCCTATGGTAGGTTGCTCTTGGACTAACGTCTTGCTGTTAAGGTGGGTGGTGCCTCCTATGGTGAGTTTTCACTGTTCCTTTATCAAAGACGCTTCAAACCAGGTGGTCTGCCCATAATGATTCAATTCTAATCAAAGTTCCTGCATCCAACTAAAGCATCCCGGTTGCTAAGAAACAACAAATATAGTCTCCTCAGCATCACAGATGCTTGTGTGCATTTTCTTTCTCCTTCAGATGTTCCTCCTCCAGAAAGAATTGATTATGAGACTGACTCAGATCTGTCGGGTTCAGGAGAGCCAAGAGAGTGAGATCCTCACCAAGGAGAGGCTGGCCAGGCTGTACATTTTAATTTTAATATTATTTATCATCCACACTTAAAACAGCAGTGAGTTAGGGAAAACTGTGGAATACTGGAACCACATAGATTACATTTAGGGCTCAGAGGGTAATCTTTCAAAGATTCAAAGATTTGGTTTTGTAGCTTCGTATGTTAAGCATGGTAATGTCATGGACTTGAACTTCTGAGAGGCTCATTAATCTTCTTTGATGATGCCATACATAAATGCAGCAAATTAATGACCTCAACGAAATATTTTCTCTGGTAATTTAAAGAAAGATTCACTCGAACTGATTGGGATGCTTCAGAAAACGACCCAGAACAACAACAAAACTACAAAATAGTACATATGGGGCAAGTGGAAGATTTTAGACTTTAGAATTTTCAGGCTTAAACCCATAAAAATGCAATATACTTGCTAAACAGAAGAAAGTCTTTAAAATAAAAGCAGCTGATGTGAAAACTGGGGAAAGTTGCAGGTTTGATGCAGTTCTTACTAGAAAAAGATTTGCAACTAAATCAATCTTGAATCTATTTTACAATCAAATTTATTTGCTTCAGTACTTTTGTTCATTAGGAAAAATGGGTGGGGTCAGATATAAACACAGAATTGTGGGTTCGAAGATTCAGATTTATTGGATAATTGATTCTTTAATTCTTAAGTACATGGGTGTCTAGTCGCTCTCTCTCTCTCTCTCTGTGTGTGTGTGTGTGTGTGTGTGTGTCTCCC
>JAOTRQ010000005.1:605660-617417 GCA_028565875.1 Hoplisoma paleatum | reverse complement strand
CGACTATTAGTCGATTAGTTGGAGTAAATGACGACCACTGGTCGACCAACAAAATCCTTGGTTGTGGACAGCCCTATTTTCAACATGAAACAGTATACAATATATTATACGAAGCTCTTAGATTAATATCTTACAGTACCAGCGTTATGCCAGTTTTATGCCAGCTTATTTAGCCATTCCAGCACATTCATTTCTGTAATGCCATTTTCCTGCTCTTTGTGTTTCATTCAGGCCTTTGAAGATCTCAGCAAGCTCATGGAGAAGGTCAGGCACTCACGTCACTCTTCTCCAGAGTGTCTACATCTGGTACTCTTATAGTAATATAGTGTAAAATTTGGGTAACATGTTCTTGTTTTTTCCTTAATCAGGCAAAAGAGATGGTTGAGCTTTCTCGATCCATCGCAAATAAAATCAAAGACAAGCAGGGAGACATTACTGAAGATGAGGTGAGTCTGGGAAGTAAAATAAGGCTTTTTAGTAGTTGGGTTTGCAAGAGGATTGTTTAATGGAGAGCTAAATTGTATTTGGACTAGAATAATCGATTGTTGTGCCATACAAGTGGCAAATCAAAGAATGTTCAATCAAAGTAATCAGGTTTTTCACATGTATCTGTAAATATGTAGGTGAATATTTTTTATAAAAAAGTCAGATCATTTAAATTAAGTATATTTTTGTCTTTTTGCAGACTATACGTTTTAAGTCATATTTGCTGAGCATGGGTATTGCCAACCCTGTAACCAGGGAAACTCATGGCTCAGGGACACATTATCACATGCAGCTTGCTAAACAGCTGGGAGACATGCTACAAGCCCCTTTGGAGGTAAGTGAGCATAAGTGCTTTCAACAACTGATTACTTTATCAGTTACAGTAACACAAATCTTATGGCTCAATATATGTTGTACATTTGTTGGTACCAACAAACCATATATGCTTTACCAACACAGAAATGATAAGTGTACTTTTATATCTTATTATTGTGTTTTCTTTCATTTACAGGAGCGAGGAGGGATGATGGCTCTTACCGAGGTCTACTGCCTAGTAAACCGAGCACGAGGAATGGAGGTACACATACAAGCAGCCTAGTGATTAAGATGCCGGCATTGTAATCAAAACGTAACTCTTTCAGACCAGGTTGCCACAAATGAGCTTTTGAGCAACCTTTAGGGTTACCACAGCTTGTCTAATTTGCTTACCAGGCACAGGATTTATCAGTGCCTGGGTTCAGCATCGAGAATGCTGGACAATAATCAACACTGTCTTTGCAATTGTCTGACTTAATGGTAACAGCACTGGGGTTCAAACTCGGATTTTCTAATCTTAAAAAGTTTTTAATAAGTTTAGGATAACCCTGCTACATAGAACTATTTCTTATATTTTATTTTTGATTTCTAGCTTCTCTCTCCAGAGGATCTGGTCAATGCCTGCAAGATGTTTGAGTCTCTAAAACTCCCTCTCAGGTAGGTACACTTTTTTTCCAGGGGGCTTGAGTGTATCTAACAGGATGCAAGCCAGAGGAACTGCTTCTTGGCAGACTTCCTGTTTTCAGAGGCCAATTCAAGCCTTTGTTTTTCATCTTTCAAAAGAAAACATCCGTTCGTGCTTCTAATACCAGCAAACCACTGACTAAAGACTTGGTGTGTTATAGTTGGATATGGCTTAAGGAAGCCTGGCTTGAATTTTTCGCTGGGAATCAGTCAGATTGTTGTTTCTTTTTTTAGACTGCGTGTATTCGACAGTGGTGTGATGGTGGTTCAACTTCAGTCTCACAGTGAAGAAGAAATGATCACGTCTGCTTTAGATAACGTGAGTGTCAAACGTCTATCATGAAGTTCCTGCTAAATCACTTAGAAGTACCTCAGGCACTAACTATACATCATATTTAATTGGGGGTTTGGGGAACCGGAGTGTGGAGCGGTGCCCAAACCACAACCGTGTGCTGCAAATTTCTTTTATGCTTCTTTAGCAGCTGAAAGCATACGAGGCCCTCGGTTCATTCCATACAAAGTCAAAATTAAAAGGAAAAAATGGAACCATTCAAAATAAACCGTTCTGTATTATTTTTTGGGTTTGATATTATTGCCTGATACATTAATCAAATCAATGCATGTGGTCCAGCCACTGTTGTAAACTCTGTACAGCTATTAAAACACAATGATATTTATTACATTGCTATTACATATGAGGACCAGCAGTCCACTTACTAAGAAATCTAATAAGAAAACTGAAGTGCAAAGGGTGCGGCACAGTGGCTGTTACCTCAAAGCAAGATGGTTGTGGGTTTGATCCCGGGTTTACACTGGGTGCTTCCTCCCATTGGAGATGATTGTGTTTGATATGAGATTGTGTACTGATAAAATCCTCTGCAAAGGTTAGCTTTAAGGTTCACCACACTATATATTTTGAGTGGCCGTGGGATTTGATCCCAGGAACACCTGTACTATTTACTTAGTCACTTTGCCTCAGTCACTTTGATGCTCTTTGCCCTTTTAGTTAGAAACTCCTATCTTAATAGAGAAATATTTCGCATTTCTTATTGGTCAGATGTTAGTTTTACTATTTTTTAGAAAGTCTGAGAATAGAAAAAATGTGAGAAGAGTGCTGAAGTTGACCTGATGGCTTTTAAACCAAAGTTTTGTATATTAGTCTCAGGATTTTGACCCCTATTAAACACCGTTTCTCTTGTTTCCAGGTGTCTGAAAAGGGCTCTTTAACAGCGGAGGAGTTTGCAAAACTTTTAGGACTGTCTGTTCTTCTTGCAAAAGAAAGGTACTGCTGGAATAACAGCTACTTTATGGCATTAAACATCATCATATGGTATTACAAGTCTGAACAGGATTATTCACATTTATATACAGTAATTATAAAAGTGTTATAATTGATTTAGCTATAATAAAAGATGAACCAAAAAAAGATGTAGTTTAGTAACTTTTTGTTTTTATTTAGCATATATTTTATATAGAGTATGAGATACATGATTGACAGACCTACATTTCATACTTTTCTTCCATTAGGAATTTGTGTTGATCTAGTAAAAGGGAAATAATTCAACTTTATTAAACCCTAATACATTGTTTTCTAAATAATGTGAGTTAAACAGAAATATGTAATAGAGGGGTAAACTTGTATGATTATATTCACGTATATCTGAACACTTTTGTTCCAGACTGCTGCTGGCTGAGAAGATAGGGCATCTATGCCGAGACGACTCTGTGGAAGGCCTGCGCTTTTATCCCAACTTGTTCTGATGAACAAACCTGCTGCTTTATCTCCAGTTTATACTGGACTCGTTACAGATCCCACAGTAACTGAGATCTGTACAAAACAAAACTGTTAAATTTGTGGCTTAAAATGGCTCCCTATACACGAGCAGAGCTGTTGGAAAGTTTGGGCATGGTTATCTGAATCAGCTTAGTGTTTTACTTACGTATTTAAATTGTCTAGCAGATAAGCAAAAGTAAGTCACAGAGATATATTTAGTGCATCCAACTGGTACTACATCTACCATCATCTCAACATGTATCTTCTTTAACCATGACGTGCACAATTGTTTTTTTTCTTTGTATAAATATGTTAATATGAAATACATTTATATTTATATAACCATTTGTATACTAAAACTGGAACACAAATAAGCCAGATCTTGATGTTCACTTTTTATGTGAGTGGTGCGTTGGCTGCACATCATGTCACCATGATGAGTAAGAATGATTTGGTCACATTAAATCAGCCTTTATGAAAATCACTCAGGTTTGTATTTCTGCTCACTTGTATCATTAAGACAATAAACATCTGGAACTTTACTGGCTTGGAGTTGTTCATATTTTTGCATATTGCTACATGTGTCCACTACTGAGGGTGGGTATGATACCACCATCTCTAGATGCCCTGTAGGTCAGACATCAGCCACAAAATGAATGTAGCAGGAACGATATTTTACTGTACATGTTTACTGTATTCATGTCCCACCGTGATCCTAAATAAGATGGTAACAATGGTAAAACTAGGGAGAAAAAAAGTGGATAGATGGAATCAGTTGCATTTTTCTGTAAGAAAGATTGTGCACCCACCCACACTATTCATGATCATTAAGGAAAACCGCCCACTCTGGCAACCCAGAGCCTCGACTCACTGTGTTCATCAGTTACTCTCATCTGATCTTCTGCAGGCGTCAGTGACAGATGGACATGGAATCAGTTTCTTTATTAAAAAACTTCACTTCTGGATTTATATCATAAACAGTAAGTAATAAAATGTATGAAAATGTATGTAACAAAATAGGGTTTTGTTTAATATATTTATAATTGTTTTAAGTATTTAGATCAGTTATCTATCAAGTATCAGATTTGGGAAACAACATAACTGTTAATGCATTACTGTTTAATAAGTAAATTAACAGTAAACACTATATAATAGTTTACTTTATTATTAGTTCAAACATTAAGATCTAAAAGAATTACTTTAAATAGATTTAGTAAATTATCCTGAAATTAATGGATATGTTTTAGTTCCTGGGACAAACACCCATAGTATAAAATATACACAAATAAATGCCTTTTTTATTATATAAAGCTTGTTAAAATGTTAAACCAGTGGCGTCTTTCCAATGTATGTTAGAACGTCCAAACTCAAATCTAAGAGAAGTATTTTGAGTGGACAAATCTGGTTTACGAACCTATTAAAAAACTATGACATAAATGGTTTTTAAAATGCATTTTTAATATGTGTAATAGCATCATTAGAAATGTAATACACAAAAGTAAATGACATTGTAGTCTATTTAAAGGTTGATTACTGGGTAGCTTAGTGGTTAAGGTACTTGATTAGTATTCTGAACAGTCTGCAGAATTTCGGTCACAATTAATTTGATTGGATACATTTTTTGAATGTATGCAAAGAAATAAATGAGAAATAAATGTGTATTTAAGTAAAAAGTGTACATATTTTCTTCATTTCTTCTTCTGTTTAATTTATTTCAAGAAATAAATATTCTGCTTACACTAAATAGCTGAACAAATGAGTCTGTGTTATGTTTAAATCCATTAAATGTCCACTTGTTGTACTTAGAAATTGTGGTTTTCCTTCCGGTTGATATAAATACAGTTTACAAGTTCAATAAAGGAACAGTGAGGGCTAATTTAGTACCCACATTTTTAAACATGAGTATGAGTACAAAGTATGAGTAAAGAGAGAAACAATAATATCACTGTGTGCATCATTTATTTCGCAGTTTTAAAAGTTGTATAGTACTTTATTTCTGTTAATAAAGAGACCACAGCATATAATATTAAGAATATTTGGGTTGAGGATTGAATTGCTGGATATTTTCACTGGATAATGGTCAAGTTGGAAAGTTGGACTCACTGGTTAGGGCAACAAGTCTGCATTATTTTAAAAGCCAGAAAGAAAAAAGGAAAAACAAAGTGTAACGTCTCACGTTTCATGAGTTTGAGTGTAAGTGCTGAATCAACTGGAAATAAAGAGCTTTTGAAACCTCTCAGATGAGATGTAGATCAAACAATTTACAACTCTCATTTTAAGCAAGTCATGATTTTCCAAATCATTAATTTTTAAATACGACTTGTGTGGTACAAAATGCTACATGGTATGGCTGAATGTCAGTAGCTGTTGTGCAAGCATTTTAAGACATCCATTCTGTTTTGTCCTTACAGCTGTATTAATGATGGAATGAAATCTAGATCGCTGTGTAATACATACATTCATTCATAATGATATTAATTTAATGGCTGAGACAAATTAAATAAGTTAAATGGTTGAAATTCGCTTATTTATTTTGACAACACCCTTGTGCTACATAAAGCCGCACCTGCTTCATGGTCTAAATACCCAGTCGTTCAGAGGTACCATAAATGAAAAGTAGATTTCCCCTGGGGACCGTAATGGCTCACTGTTTAGGGTACTGATTAAGAGTATTGATTAAAAGATTAAGTCTTTAAGTGTCATTAAAGTAAAACTGCCAGCTTGGGGTTTGTAGCAAGGTGTTGCTGTCTTAATTGCTTGAACTGAATTGTAACTCTGGTTGCCAAATGAGTACAAAGTACAGCTAATATGATCATTACCAACGATTCAGTTGGTGTATACAGAGATACTTGTACTGTATAGCTAAGCAAAGAAGAGGCCAAGTTCAGACTCACAACCGACCGGTTGATAGCCCAAGACTATCCACTAGCTTACATTTTCAGCATTTAATAGACGCCGTCATCCTAAGACATTTACAATTACAACGAAACACTGTTTTGAGCTATTAAAAGTTAAAGGTTTCCTTTGGAACCCAAAAGTGGCAATTAGTTGGTAGTTTAACTAGGCAACGTTCTTATTGCTAGCCCAGGATCTTAACCACTAAGCCATCACTGCACTATGTAGTATAAATTATACACTTATCGTAAATCATTTACTGTTCCGGAATGGCTTTCTACAACGGCTTAAACTATATCAGTGTAATGTTATGCCTTTGTGATAAAAAACTATTGATTGATGGCCTAAAACTTTACCTGCCTATGGTACGGCTTTTACTGTTCGGGGATTACTACAGGCATATCTACAATATATTTGAATTTGTCCATTACATTTTATTGACTTCTTAGTCGAACGAAATTTGCACACGTAAAGCTGTTTCACGATTTCTGCCGCAATATTTCACGCTGGTATTGTGTTTATTCTAATCGACTGTGCACTTTTTAGTAATGTGTATGGCCAAAGCATGTGAATATATCTAAATGTAAAGAATCCCATAACTAATTAGCCATGGCAAAATGAAAGACGTAATAAAACTGTTTCTTTTTGTGCTAGCTTGTCATTAACAGGACTGTTTAAATGCCGACGAGGGTGATGTACAAGAGGGGAAAGGAACACATGCATCGGAATGACACAGGGTTTCATCCCATTTGTGCAATTTCTGTTGCTGCTCATGCTTATTGGACTCGGTAAGCAAACATAAAATTACAACAAATCTAATTTGATTCAAAAAAATGGGGCAAAATTGGGCAAAACATTGTTATGGCTTCAATATTAGTGCAGTTCATTTTAAGGTTACATACATTTCAGCCCATACGCTGCTCTCAGCAGTCTTTATTGGAGTTGGCTAGTGTAGGAAATAAAGGGAGGGGACGTTTTCCTGCCCTTTTTCCGTTGCCATATTTTTTCCCCAGGAAGTGACCTATGAAAAGGAACCTTTATAAATCACAATGGCTTCTTAACAGAGGCTATTGTCAAAAAGAAACAATGTGTCTTAAGGTCATATAAAAGATAAGGCATAACAGGGCGTGGTAAATAGATGTTCATTAGTGTGACATTTGTATTCAGCTTTCAGGTTCATTTTAAATGATGTCAGCTCATTTATTTAATCAACAGCAACAGATCCTGTACCACAATATCTTCAAATCTCAGGGAAGATGGTCAGTTTCTACTGGTCCTGGGAGGGCTGGTCCTTATGGTCCGATCCAACAGATAAGTTACAGTAGATTAGAACGTTTTAATAGAACAGTCGGAAGCATAAGAGAGACAAAATATTAGTAATGTGGTCATAACTTTATGCCTGATCGATGCGGTGTAATTGCATTGCAGTGCATTGCACTGATTTTATTATTATTATTCCACTTCTTTAATGATGATATTTGCTGTTTTTCTCTTTTTAAAGCAATGGCTGGTGTCCATCTGTGGTCCTCCATGCATGTGGCTCTTAGCAACGCCAGTGTTTTTGTGAACTACAGTGCAAACAGCAACATGACAGACAGCCAATTAACAATGGATCTAATCGACATTGATAAGAATGTAACTTTGCTGACCAGATCTCTTCCTCTTGACCAGTCCACTGGCTACCTGGAGTTTGACTGCATTCACTTCCTATACGCTGGAAATTTCAGCTTTCGGTTGGAGCAAAGAGGTCATCAAGGTGCTCTGAATAAGACCTACAGTTGGTGGAGCCCAGTACTGCGCATCCAATGGCCAACATTTCACCTTGGATTAGAACATGCTCACAACCACAGTTCTGGTGCCTTTCGGATCGCCGTGTCTACCAACTCGGACTTTCATGTCTGTGCTCTCAGTACAATTTCGTCACTGTACCTGGAGATCACCTACCTAGAGCACAACCACAAATACACCATCGACAAGGTGCAGAAACAAACCAGGCACGAGATCCAGCTTGTGAAGTCGCAGCGTGTCGAACTCGAATGTGCCACCTTGCTGACCGAAGCCGGATTCATCAGAGTGGCTCTGAAATCTGCCCACACCCAAGTGGACATCAAATCTTCAGGGCCGCTGTACCTGTCCCAGATCTTTTCATACAAGCTCCAGGTGGAAAACATCTACAGAAGTGGTTGCGAGGGGACAGTGTCTGTGCGGCTTCTCTCTCCACCCTGCACGGTCACCACAGGGAAGGTGTTGCTGTATAAGGAGGCCAACACAGCTGCAACTCAGCTTGCATTTCACTTTCTCAGCCAGGGAGAGAATGAGACGGAGTTTAATTGCTCCCTGTTCGATCTTGGTCGGAATAAGTACTGCTTTCATTTCGCCCTCATCTACAGTCAGTCCCCTAGTTCAGCACAAATGTGCATCATTGTGCAAAGAAATGCTGGTAAAGAAATCTTTTGCTTTTGCATTTTTTTTACTGTAGAGATTTCCACCCACATTCTTTGAAAATATATTTTTATTCCATTAACAAACTTGTAGTCCAAAGACATTTAGGTTAGATGCATTTCAGACACAAAATATTCATGCAAACTCTGCACAGAAAAGATTGTGTGCCTGAATATTGAACCCAGGGCATTCTTGCTGTGAGTTGACTTACTCACTTACCCACCATGGTAAAGACAATGAATGTTGTAATTATTAATCATTACTTATTGAGTCCAGTTTTGTAAGTAAAAAGGTCCTGGGTTTGATTTCCAGGTCAGGATTATTTAATAAAAATAAAATTGCACAAAAATGTGTGTTTGCCCTGTTATGGACTGGTGAACTGTCAATGAATAAATTATCTAACTACTTCTTATATTATCTCTGGACATAAAAGACTTGTTTGGAATTGTCATGTGTGTGTGTGTGTGTGTGTGTGTGTGTGTGTGTGTGTGTGTGTGTGTGTGTGTGTGTGTGTGTGTGTGTGTGTGTCTGGGCTGGCTAAACAACCTGTTTAAACTAATCAACCTGTTTAGTTGTTTAGTGTATTTGCCCCGTGTCTCTCTATGACCTTCATTAAGTCATGTATAAGTCATCGACAGTATAATGCTTGCGAATTAATCCATGATCTGATAACATTGTAGAAAATACTACTAACTTTTAAAATCATTATTATGATGCATAGCTGGCCGATGAATTATGAACATTAAAAGACATTATGAGCAGACTGCATAGTTTACATTCTGTTGTGGGATCTTTCAGTCGAGATGTGGGGCCCGTGGCAAACGTGGAGTGGATGCAGCGTGACCTGTGGAGAGGGTGTACGCGAGCGTGTACGATCATGTGTAATGCCATCTAGTGTCGGGAATGCATGCACTGGCATGGTGAGAGAGCAGTCACTGTGTTCCCTGGAGTCCTGCGATGGTGAGTCGATTTAAAACTTCATAAAGTATGATACAGCAAACATTAGCAAATATAATCATCATATTAAAAATTATATTAGCATGTATTGGTGTTTTAAAATATATCAGGTTTAAGTCTAGTACTAGAATAATTTGTTATATTGATCGTATTAATAATGATGCATTCCATGAAGCATTTGTAACATCATGTTACAAAATTATATGTGTAATTATATGTAAAATATTAGGAAAATCATAATTTGCTTTATTTTTGTATAGTTGCACTAGGATCAGTGAGACTTTTACTTTGTCCTATTGTCCATTCTGCAGAGTTTTTACCTTCTGCCTCCCTCGCACCGACTTCGACTGTGGACTCTTCATTCGGAGGAAACTTAGTGGTGGTGACTGGTATCTCCCTTTGTCTGCTGGTCATCCTGGTCACTGTCCTAATCACAGTACGAAGGAAATTGTGCCACGCGAAGTGCAGATCGGCGCACCGTGAGTCCATGCAGTCTCCTGGCGGACGCAAGAATTCAGATGAAGCTGCGATTTGTGGACAAGGTGGTCAGAGACCCAGTTTCTCTGAAAGCCTACAAGCTGTTGCTCCTCAAAGAAGTCTGACACACCCTTCATCTATGCGAGCAGCTTCAGAAAAGGGAGTACTAGTCTGTCATCAAAGTTTTTCCTCACTTGGGGTTGTACCTCAGGACCCAGAGAGGCTGTCGCCAACTGGTCAAAAGATTGTACCTCCAGTTTTTGGCTATCGTTTGGCACAGCAGCAACTTAAGGAAATGAAGAAAAAGGGTCTAAAAGAGGCCACACAGGTTCATCATGTGTCCCAGAGCCCTGTTGATGAAATTATGTTGGAAGCCAATGCGTCCACTTCTGCTGGTCTAACGCCAGTGCCTCAGGAGTTTGAAAACCAAGAGAAAAGAGATCTTTCTCCTTTTCGTAAGTCACCTTTCTCAGAACCAACGTGGCCACACAAAACCCTTGCCCCTGACAGATTTAGCCCAAAAATGGACCTAAGTTTAAAGAAATCCAAGTCTCTCTGTGATAGTCATCAGCGCCAGGAACGCACTGCAGACTGGGTGGCAATGGTAGAACACTGTAGACTCAGTTATCCCAAGAACCCCAACTTTAGGAGGACGTCCAGCTTCAATGAGTACAATCGGAAGCAGCTGCCGTCTCGTTCATTCAGGGAGCGCAGCTTGACCCAGGTGGCTCCTCGTCAGCTACCAGAAGGAAGCTGTAGAACCAGAGCCTGGGAGCATCCAATCCCAGAAATGGAAGACTGGTCTCAGCCCAAATGTAGAATATCAGACAATGACTATAGACGGAGACCTTGGGTCGATACTAAACCGATTTTAAAATCCAAGCCAGGCATGGTTCACTCAGCAACTCTTATGTCAAACAAAAGTGTTCCTGGAATGGGTCAGAGCAAATCTTCCGGAATGGGCCGAGTAGAAAGAGCAGAACAAATCTGGAGCAAGAGAGGTCCTTCACCTATCCAGAGGAACCTCTTGGCAAGGAAGATGCGAGAAGCCAATTCATCAAACAGCTCCCACAGACAGAGAAGTTCAACCTTCTCCAGTTTTGAACAACGCAGAGGTCGGTGTCAAAGTTTACCACTCTCTGCTGATTACAGCAGTTCCTCTTACGGCCTAACTGAGGATGAGCAGCGTATGATGGACATTTCAGGATACCTGGGAGAAGAAGATGCGATAAAGGTAATAAAAGATCACAGATATACGTAAGTATTTCTGGATCAGTGCTGAAACTTCTTTAATTAAATGGGTGAATATGAGCTTTTTTTATTAATTAATAAATGACTTTTCTTAAACCCAGAACCAAACCCGATCATATAAATACACTAAAACTGGAGAACAAGAATTTAAAACGACAACAACTGATATACACAGAAATCATTAATGTAATACACACATTCCCAATATGATGGCTGTCTGTTTTTTTTATATCAAATGTATTGAATGTAATAAATTTGCCATAGAGATATTTAATACTGGAATAAATGTTTGTTTGTTTTTTTACATTTATTTCTAAATAATATTAAATGTAAGTATTTGTATATTATATTATGTATGTACTCTAGTGTTATACATGATTGCAAACAGAGTATTTTACATTGTGGGAGTCTTTACACTGGAAAAAGTAAGCAATTGCTTTTATGTGTGTGTGTGTGTGGGGGGGGGGGGGGGGTGG
>JAOTRQ010000005.1:587045-597408 GCA_028565875.1 Hoplisoma paleatum | reverse complement strand
CCACGCTGACACGGGGAGAACATGCAAACTCCGCACAGAAAGTCCCCAGCCCGACTTGGGGATCGAACCCGGGACTTATTGCTGTGAGGCGACAGTGCTATAACCACTCAACCACCGTGTTGTTTATTTGGATTATTTTCCAAACCCGGTGGAGAGATCATCCGTGTTTATTTTTGCTTCATTGTCCAAGAGTCTGGATACTTCTCTGTTAAAGAGGGGTACAATACATTCAAAAAGACAAATAAATGCATTTTCCTCTCGTTCTTGTTCTATTCGAGGACCACATTTTTATGTCATTTTCTGCAGATCTTCACCCTTGATTTTGATAAAACACTTTCTTTTTAACACATGCAATAGGAAACTGTTACTGCTACAGTGTGTTATGTTACACACCGACTTCTGATAACACTCTTGTGCAGGAATCAGGTAGGATTTGCAGTTTTACAGCATTCATGAAAACTTAATGTCACTCCCACCTTCTCTTGGGTGTGAAATTGGTCTGTATTGGCGCTCGGCTGGCCATTTGCAGAGCTGAGAATCAAACACGCGAGCTTGAGATGTCAGTATTGGCGAGGCAGAAAGGCTTAGTGATGCATGAAAAAAGGACAAAGCGAAAAGAGTTTCTTTTCATTAGGCACTGCAGTATTGCTGGTAAATATAAAAGGTTCTGCAGTGAATAAACGACGAGTCTGAGACGTGAAAATGACAGCTGTATACGTGGTACTTGATTAGCCATCATGTTTGTCCGACTCTTTAAACATTGCAGACCATATTTCAACCAAGATAAAGTCGCAAACCCAAGGAATTACATACCAGCCTTCATAAATCTAACTCCTGTCCAAATATACAAGGACCTGCCTGGTTACTGAATATTCAAGCTGTTCACAGTTAGTCAGACAGACTCAGTACAGAACTTCTGTCAATCACAGCACCATGACCCCTCCTGAGGATTCAGTTTTTGGGGGCAGGGAGCAGGTCTGGACTGGCGGGACATAGAGCAGCTGTCTAAAATGTGACTTATCCCAGACACCCCACTTCGGCTCTCTTCCTGCCCCTTCTCTTTACTGGCTCTCATCCCAGACTCTGGTATGCACACAGACCCAACAAACTTCAAGCGTGCTTACGTTCAGGACTGAGAAGGGATGTTTGTGAGATTTAATTTTTAAAAATGACATGCTCAAAGATGGAAAAAGGAAATAATGTGGTCGATGTTGACTAGGCAGTCCATCTACAAAGATCTGGTCAGTCACACCAAGGCGTGGCTTCACACAACGAGGGAGAAGCGTGAAAAGCAATATGGCAGCATTACTCAAACAAAGCTTGACAGTGTAACTTCATTTCTGTTCAGTCCTTCCCTCATCCGTCTCCCATTTCTGATTATCGGCCACCCCTGCCCCCTTTTTCTCTACTAATATAAGCCAGATGTGGAGTTGGGATTGTCTTGCTAAACACTCCTTTTTTGAAGGGGGGGTGCTGCTCTTTTAATTTTTTTGTTTCTGTCTTCGTTTTCCTCTCTAACAGCCTCTCCTGCTTTTACAGGAAATTCTCTAGGTTCTTGGCCTTGAAGGGAGCCTCTTTAACCATGTCCAGATGGGGAAAGAGAGAGCGTTGTAGAAATAGAGACGCGGGCACAAAGCGTCTTTCTTTCCCAGAGTTTATTAAGATTGGATTTAGACTCGGTTGCACAAGTGTAGGCGCTCTGCTTTTGTCTGTGCCCGGACTGTTCAACTGGACCACCGAAGGTTCCCTGACCTCTAGAAACTGCTTTGTCTGGATCCTCAGAGCACTGCAGAGCTCACATATACCATCCCTAACCACTTTCACAAAGCAGCGGTTTGTTAATAGCTCAGGATGAGGTGTCTTGCCAAGTTTATAAGGTTTTGTTCATGGCCGGAGGAGGAATTTTGTTATAAAGACAGATCTGAGTCTATAAATGGGCATGACAGCTCCTTTCTTATTTAGCGGCCTGTGTTGTTTATTAAAATCCTACTTTAGTTCTCAGTTCTTTATCATTCTTCTCTCTCCCCTTAACAACCTGAAGAAAGTGTTTACATGAGAGCCTTTTTGTCTGCAAGCTGGATGCAAGATGATGAAGAAAACAAACATGATTATCAGAGAATTGTTTAAAATATTCTCTTTTCTGTACTGTGTGTGGGTCCAGTAATGAAAGAAAACAAGCATTTAGAAAACAGAAACACGAAATTGAAATGCAAAAAAAATAAGTATAAATGCTTCATTTGAGTCACTGGATAAAATAGCATTTTATTCAACAACCTTTTTTTAAAAGGTTAGGAGGGACATTTTAATAATTTGCATAAGTTTTCTATTTATAATTCATTTTTGGCAATCGATTTTGGCAATTCACTGAAGTAAACTTTATTCATGTGGAAATTATGAATGTCTGGGGCAATTACATTTTATTGACAACATACAGTCTGGACAGGGCGCCAATGCAAGTACTTAAGAATCCAAACCATAAAAGCTATTTATTTTAAAAATAACTTATATGTGCTGTTTTATGCCAGATATTTGTAGGACTCTGTATTGTTTTATACATGGAACAAACGATAGAACAAGAAAACACGGTAGAGGCATTAAAAATGTAATCTTGAATAGTTAAGCAATGGGTTCCCATCTTTAGTTTTTGCCTCCTCTGAATCATGTGAGGCCTCGTTCAACTTTCTGTGAGACGTCTGTGTTATGCTTGGCATGTTTCCTTTGTCAGCATCAGACTGGGTAGGGCAGGCCGCTGACGATTTTCTCCACATCATGGTTCATTCACCCTGGCTGTACTCTTCTTGAGTATTAAGCATCAAAGATTATTTAAGAAAATTCTTTGGTAACTTGCAACTTAAAGCCATAAATACGATGGTGCTGATGCTAATCCACTGACAATCTCTGCTGTCATGTGACTGAACTACACCAAACCAATCAACAAGCTCAACCTAAACACGTATTGATTTGCAAATAAATTAAATATTATGTTCAATTGTGTTCAATTTTGATGAACTATGTTGTTATTGGAAAGGTCTTTACTGAGAATTGTATTTTTTGGCTATGACCCCCTTGCAGTTCCTTTGCGGCCCACATGATGAAAACCACTGTTCTATACTATAAATCTGATGCATTTTGAACCTCAAATATACATCAGACAGACAGGGCCCAAATTATTTATTTACAAAGTACAATAATAAATACAGTCACATTCATAACATACATACTGTTTTGAATTTGCGTGATAAGACTGAAATACAACTTGACGCCCCCCCAAAAGCACCCGGAACACTCTCGAGTCTTGTTATTGTCTCAAACTGTGGTCATGACTTTAAGGGATCCGGTCCGAAATCTCAGGATCTTCTTTTTGAGTGCATGAGATGCTTTGATCTTCACTAAGGCTTTCGACTGCAATGGCGGACCAGAGGTAGCAGGGGGTGAAGGTGGCGCCAGCGGCGGTGCAAGCTGCTGAGGCCACACTAATCCTCCACTCTCATCTGAGTCACTGGATAAGGTGCTAGTGCCAGGAGATTCCCCCTCGCTCAGACTGGACTCCCAGTCTACAGGGTGCGAGTGCTTGTAGCCGCTGTGGGTGTGTGGTGGATAATCGGAGTGAGGATGTGAATGATGGAAGTGGTGTTGTGAAGAGTGATGGTGCTGGGGAGCTTGGCTGTAGATGTAGGCGGGTGGGGCAGGACGAGATCTACGGGTGCGCCTGACTTCACGTTCTGGCAGGGGCTCCGTTTCGTCCTGGCTAAGCTCGAGGGTGGAGCGCCAGCGGCGGTGCCCCAGGTTTCCTTGCTGGCGGCGAGATTTGGACTGGGTGTTACGGCCTGGGTCCCTCTCCACCGTGCTGTACTTACGCTCAGGAACTCCCTTCTGACCCAGAAGGCTGTTCTCTGATTGTGAACGGCAGGCCTTTCGTCCGGGTTTCTTGGTGGCTGGCTTTTCTTCTGTGAAGCGACACTTCTTGGGTGTGACTTTTGGCTTGGACTGAGACCTTTCCGGGGAGTAAGCGCTCCCACTGTGACTGGTTTTGGGAGCACGAGATGTTTTGGCTCTTGTTGGGGATTGGGTTGGCTGTGCTGGGATGTACTGGGCGTTGACCAGCTGTTCATCTGAGGATGGGGATCGTTGAAGCTGGTAGTGGTGGGGTGAGTCGGCCTCACTGCTGCTGGGGTCTAAATCTCCAGAAGGGAAATCCGAAGATGTAGAGTGAATTCCTGGCAATGCGTGTCTTGAATAATGAGCAGAGTGCTGGTCCTCGGTTCTAGTATAGTGACCAGGGTGCTGCCCTTCAGGTCTGGTATAATGACCTGGGTGCTGACCCTCAGGTCTGGAATAATGACCAGAATGCTGCTCCTCAGGCCTGGTATAGTGTGCAGGTTGCTGAGCATCAGGTCTGGTATAGTGACCATGATGCTGATCCTCTGATCTTGTATAGTGACTAGGTTGCTGACCCTCAGGTCTCGAATAGTGACCAGAGCGCTGATCCTCAAGCCTGATATAATGACCAGAGTGCAAGTCCTCAAGCCTGGTAGTGTGACCATGGTGTTGTTCCTCAGATCTTGTACAATGATCAGGATGCTTCTCCTCACTCCTGTTATAGTGACCAGAACGTTGCTCTTCAGGTCTGGAATAATGACCAGGGTGCTGCTCCTCATGGATCTTATACCTCCCAGGATGTTGCTCCCCAGACAAAAAGCCAGTAATATGCTCTTCTTCAAGCCGGCACGAGACCCATATTGACTTATCTGGGTTTGGAGAGGTCTTGCTGTGCTCCTTGCGGCAAAGGCTGCTCTGCCGTATCACCCCTCTGCCCTCGGGACTCAAGTTGGTACGGGGTTTGCACTGCCTTGTGGTCAGAAGGCGTCTCTGGATCAAGCTTGTTATATAGGTCTCCATGTGCTGAGTCTGGTGGGGGTCCTCCTTCATTTGCTCCCCTACATCTATTGCGCCTGTGCTTTCATGCCAGAACCAGGATTCAGCATCTCCTCCTCTCCTCGTAATGCCCTTTAAAAGTGCCTGTGGTGATGACAACACATGTGGAGGCAAAGAGCATCCAACAGAGCTCAGAGAGTCCTGGAATCCATCTGCAAACAATCAAAATAAAAGCAATGAGAAGAGCAGAAAGGTAAAATGGTTGCAAAGTATAACACACACAGTACAAACATCCGGACACACCTTCTTCTTATTATTATTATTTTTACACACTTACAGGATATGTACGGGTTATCTGACCAAGAAAGAAAGTGACAGAGTGCTGGATCGCATAACCTAAACCTAGTTGAGATGATTTGGAAGGAATTGGACCACAGAGTGAAAGCAAGAGTAAAGGCAAAGCAGTCAACAAGTGCTCAGCATCTCTGGAAACGTCTTCAAATTGGATCCAGGAAATATATTCTGCTTGGTTTAACACTTATTGTTCAATACATAATGTTACCATGGTCCATAAAGGTACCTCCGATTAGCTCTTCCCAAGACAAGAACAAAAAAATCAATGCATTTTCAATTTTATCTTCACATTTTTTGTAGATCTCTTTGGAATTTTGGAAGAAATATAAGCAAAGCAGGTTTATTTGTTTAGCACCTTTCATACACAGTGGCAATTCATTTACGATCTTTTAAACACTTCCGAGTAGAATGCCAGTAGTTTAGGTTTTTCAATACGTTTTTTAAAAATAATAATTTGTTTAAAAATAGAAAAAATAGCAATCATATTCTTTTGTGACGCATGATTTCCCGACATCGTACTCTGTTGCATCACTGCTTGCACATCGTCATTACGTGCAAAGGCCGCGCTTGTACAATGCAGGCATGAAGAAAAACATTTTTTTCTGGAAACTCCAACATCCAGCACGGAGACCTGACATGACTGAACAATAACGGAGACATTGTTCAAAGAGTTGCTCAGATGCAGGCAAGTCTTATGAGACACATTGAAATCTCCATAAGGCTGAAAGTCTGATTAAATCTGGAAGGATCAAAGTGACTTTAACAAATGTTCACTTCAGCTAAAATGTTTAGGTACCGGAGTCACCTACACTAGAAACAGACTCATTATTGCTGCTGACTGAGACCGCATGACATGTCAAACTCCTTGTGTATGTGTGTGTATGTGTGTGTGTGTGTGTACTTTGGTTTTCACATAGACTGCCTTTCTGTAAGACTCCCAAATCTAAGCACACAGTGAGGTTTCAGTGCAGAGTCGATCTTGTGACTGAACGAGAAGTCTGTTCCTGCCTGCAGAACGTTTCACTGATGCAATTACAGGAATTTACAGCGTTAACCCCTTGACTGTGCCGATGTTACGGTAAAGAGAATTTTTAAAAAAAGATTAAGGCCCTGATTCAGTGAGGAATTATGTTTGTAAGAACATGTTGAACGTGCAGAAAGATGTGAAGGGGGATTTATTTATTATCAAAAACAGAATTCTTTTTCATCACTGTGCTTTTGTAACACACAGCAGAATAAGTCCTCGGCATTAAACCCAATCCATCCAGTGAAACACACATTTACAAACACTTGGGGACACCAGTGAACATGCATGCCCAACCCAGTGGGCAGCCCTAGCCATGGTTTCTGGGGAGCAGTTAGGGGTTCGATGCCTTGCTCAAATTCCCTCTCTAACCACCAAGACCCGATTGCCCCAATGGGGTGCAGAGAACATTGCAGTCTGTACAGCAACACTGTTTTGACTTTAGTGTTTGTCTTGTCTTTGTGGACATGTGAAATCAGTGTAAAATATATGAATGTATTGTTAATAGTCTTTTATAGCATGTACAGTAGCAGTTATAATAATATAGTAAAGACATAAACTGATCAAACTTACCACTTTCATTGGCACTGGGTGACTGTAATGGAACAGTGGTCCAAGAACAGAGTTCATTGGGGTCCAGAGGAACGAGACTCTCGCTTTGCTCACAGAATCCTAAATAAAAACAAATACACAAACACACTTGTGATTTTATCGGTGGTGCTAGCAACTAGCAGACCTCTTGCTCTATGCTGAGGTCGTGTCCCTAGATAGTGTCCTAGATGGTACCAGGCACTGGCTGCCGTAAAGGAACATTAGTCAGCAATAGGTTTGGGCGCCGATTATAAAAAATAAAAAATCCAAAAAAGTTGCCTGGTGTCCCTTTAAGATGGGTGTTTGAGTGTTTAATACATTAGGTTGGAATTTCCCTTTGGCTCAACATGTGTTACATATAAAAGCTACAGACAAGTTTCGTATGCTACAGCTTGGATGTATAAAAAGGTAAAACCATTTATAAAACTGTGCATCCTTTTTCTATTGCCGATGGACATTATGGCTCCTTCGTACACCCCCAGGGTTGTTAGAGAGTTATAGTCTGGGGAGAGTGTCAGTATTTTGAAGAGTCCATGCATCCATATGGAAGTCAGTCAGCAATGACCCCCATGTACTGATCAAACAAGACAATGTGACACCCAACTGAGTATCTGTGGATCCACTCTGACGCTTGTATTTACTCTTTGGATTCTCCCCAACACCCCATGCAACAGCTGTGGGATGCACTGCAGTCAGCATAGCTCCAGAAACCTGTGACAACCTTCCAGAACCTTGATGAGCCCAAACAGTGTAACTGCTGTCCGTGCTGCACACGGTGGACGTGTAAACTTCTTCTAATCAAAAACAGTGTAAATATGACAGTGAAAGAGAAAAATATGAAATATGGATGGTGCTTGCTGTGGTGGAAGGATCAGCAAGCTGGTGAATGAACGCTATTATTACTAGTGTGTAATGCTGAAGATAAACTTAAAAGCAATATTGTGTCACCATCCATGCAGCCCTCAAATAAAAAAAGTAATAACAATATTCATGTGCGTGAGGAATAGATCCGTGAGCTCAGTTCTACCTGGACCGGTTTCATTTTCAGTGGCGTCTGTCGGATGTTCAGTCGAGTTCGTCTCTGCATCCACACACAGGTCTCCCAGCTGCTGTTGTAGAACCGCCATTAAACTCTAATAATACAGACCCAGATATTAAAAACATTCATAGGAATCACTGAACAATGTAATCCTGTCGTCACCTAAATTTTACTGAACTATCTATCTGTCAACTGCTAGATTTACTAAGGTTGTGACTCTGTAAATCCTGACTCTTTGATTCCCTTAAGCAAAACCGTTAATCCTATTGACTCCAGTAAAGTGTGTGTGTGGGGGGGGGGGGGGGGGGTACAGTGGCTGACCCTGCGTTCCGACCCTGACTTCTAAAGAAACTAGTATATGAATTGGAAGATTGTCATTGGACTGTACTACTGTGTGTGTGTGTGTACTTTTGACAAATAAGCGTCCCATCTGCTCTGGATTATCTATCTCTTATCTGCACAGCCTGATTTTACTTTTTCCATTACTGAAAAGATATCTGGCTGCATATCAGTGTGTGTGTGTGTGTGTGTGTGTGTGTGTGTGTGTGTGTGTGTGTGTGTGTGTGTGTGTGTGTTCTATTCCCAGTGTGTAGGATTAAGGATTCCCAGATGAGTATAACAGTGTGAATCAGCACCCTATCTGTCCTGTCCTATAGCCAGTCATGCACCATAAGAATGTGCCTGTCTGGGAATGAATGGAACAATATGTTCCATTTAGAAAAGAACAAGAGCTTGTATCTCAGCTCAGCGTACGAAAATGTCTGCGTCTGGGTCATGTGATTGCCCTTTTATAATGTTCGTATTATATGTTATAATGCATGGCATAGCTTTCAGGCTGATTACAGAACATGATGATCGAAAAATGGCGACATTTGATCTTCATTTAGCATTTATGTGTCAGATCATAGTTCCAACTGCACCCTGATACAACACACTCACACACACACACACACCCATGATCACTGTGATAACAACGCTTCAGTGTAAAATGACACGTAGAAGTGAGAGGATAAACGCGGCTGCCCAGTTCCAGGGATATAATTCTTCTAAAGCTTGTATCTGAAAGACATGTCAGTAGCACGAATGCTTTCTTCAGAGTACAGTAAAGCATCCAGAAAGATACAGTGCACAGAAACACGCTTTGCTTTCTGCATTCAGACAGTTTTGACAGGTGTCAGACCACCATTGTTGTTGACTATCCCGGTTTGATGCAGACAAAATGCTTTTGGGCCCAAGGGAAAAGACAAATGCCTCACCCCTCTCTTCAAACCACAAGTATTTCCATAGATTTTCTCTTGACATCCTTTAAAAACATTACAGCTGCAGTTAACTGAGACTGTCCAGCACTCTGTTCTGACTGGAAAAGAATGTAGCTTTAGGAATGAAGTTACAAACAGCCTCTACAATGCTAAATTTGTTGATGCTCTCTAAAGCAAAAGTGATATAATGACCATGCATATCAGATAATATCCAAAAAGGTCTTGATAAGTCATGGGTATCTTGAGCCGTACTGACTGCAGTGCATACAATGCTGCAGTACTGCTGGACTTGGCATTGGGGGACGGTCCATAAACATCATGCCATTACTTAGTTAGGGTAAAGTCTGGAGAATTAAGAGGCCAAGTTAGAAAGTATTTTGGTTAATGTTTTTAGAATACTTTTTCACCACTGTAAAACTAGAGGCAGCATTGAGTACACGTGCCCAGTGTAGCATGCAGCCCTAGCCATGACACCCAGGAAGCAGTTGCACAAAAATATAACGTTACATGAGCTCTATATAAATAATTCACTTGTCTTAAGTCTGTGTCATTTCTCCAATCTTAATATATTAGCACTAAGCCCCCTGCATAAACAGCCACCCCAAAACACAACACCCCTCCCCACCAGCCCTGAACTAACCATCCAAAACCACATCATTGCATATAATGTAATAACAAACTCTGGACTTTATAACTGAAGGAAGATACTAAAAATGTGAAGTTTTGTTGACAAACAATATTGACACTCCAGTTTCATAATGCTGGTCTGGCTGGAAAGATGATCACGTACAGCAGCAAACTAAATACAACAAATGTATCCTTTCTACAGGAACCAGACCCACACACCAGCACCCTGGGGCAACTAATTGAGTTGTTTTGAGAAATTAAGCCAGAGTTGGACTTGCCCAGATCTTTATTAAATCATTTTTTTGCTAGCTGCTGGTCACACAAGTACAGGACCACGCAGAGAGCTACAGGTCCGGTGGAGCTAATATATACAATTATTTATCAATGAAAATATATTGAATGAGAAAAAAAAACATATTATGATCATACATTTTATACATAATATTATATGATAATTAGGGTTGACCGCAATTAATCGATTATTCGTTGGTCGACCGAAAAAATTACTAGTCGCTGTAAAAACGCTGCGTTTCGTCAAAGGACTTCTGGGACTTTTAATTTGAACGGCGTCACAAAGGAAGACGTGACACTCCA
>JAOTRQ010000005.1:525023-536064 GCA_028565875.1 Hoplisoma paleatum | reverse complement strand
CGACTAATCGACCAATGGAATTTGGCCGACTAGTAATTTTTTCGGTCGACCAACGAATAATCGATTAATTGCGGTCAACCCTAAAATGTAGATCACACAATGTAGGTACACATCTAACTCCAGACTTATTTGTATCTCCTGTACTAATCTCATTTTCCAGCTGCTGAAAGGAATGCTAGCATTTTTCTCTACAGCTGTTTTTGTACTATCAGAACTGTAATAATGAATGTTGGCATTGTTTTCTCACCTTTCAAAGAGTATTCTGTTCATCCAGCACTGTTTCTCACTCTTCAGTAAGTTTAGTTCCTGTTCATGAAGGGAGTCCGGGTACCAGGGCACAGTGTGCGTCGAAGATGCAATGATGACGTGAAAAGAGAGAATTAGTGTTCAGGGATTTTAATAATGTAGCATAGGGAGTCATGGAGTGAAAAACTTGTGTGTATGGTTTTGTATGTTATAGAGGGATTAAACCTATTGTTAACTTACTAACACTGAACTAGGATTTGTATTTCCAGCAATGAATTGGAGTCTGCACATGTGACTTCATTGTACTTAATGATTTGGAGATGATCTGGATCCCTGACCAGTATAAAAAGTACTGGAGATGAATCTTATAACTGGCAAATTGGCTTTATTTTGATTATCTGTCTCATTCCATTAATTACTTTCTCACATGACCCTTTCCAGGAGCATCCATCTCTGTGCCATGTCTTTGGAGAGGACCTCAGATTTGGCTAACGAGAACATGTGTGAGCCCTCTTCTCTGAGCCTTGATCTGCGCTGCCCCCACAACGCTTTACTCGACACCGAGCTCGGCCCAAAAGGCAAAGTTAAAAACTTGTGCACCTCCTCTCCGAAGAGCCGTCTCATCTACGCCAACACAACCCCCTCCCAGCTCCTTAACGACATCATGGGCGGTGTGGAAGATGAGGTGTCGCAACAGCACCTCGAAGAAGAGCGGGCGAGAAATCAAGAGAACGAGCAGGTTCACAACGTCTCTGGAAGCAATGCGAAGTGGTTAAAGGAAGGTCAGAATCAGCTGCGCAAAGTTGCTGAGAAGCAACAGGACCAAAACCGAAACTCGGATCAGAACCTTAACCTGCTGGAAAATGAAAACGAGAATCCAGATAACAACCCGAACCAAAATCGCATTCTCGACGAGCAGGATCATGATCTCGAGAACAATAAGAACCTCAAGGTCCTCTGCTCTGAAGTAGACATCAGGAATGCAGCCAATGAACCTTTATTGATCAATACCACTGAAGTTCTCAAAAATAAAGAGCAGGAGTATGACGAGGAGGATGATGATGATGATGAGGAGGAGAGCCTTCCTGTTAGTGGTGGAGAGAAGGACACCGACTCTTCAGAAGCGCATAGCAGCAGTGACTCCCGGAAAGGCGGAGACGGAGGAGGCAGAAACAGATGTTTACTGTTCAGCAAGAATGGAGCTCCGAGTGATGAAGACTCGAGCTGCATGTCTCTGTCCCAGGGTAGCACAACCACCAGCACTCCTGATGGAGATTCAGGTAACGTCATCTTCTTTTATTGTTTACTCTAATTCTAGCCCTTAACATTGCAAACATTTTTACTTGGTTTGTGTTCTTGCTTGGCCCCACCTGCTCCTACATTCTTATTTTATCCTTATTATGCAGGAAAAGTGCAAAATGTACAAAAAGAATCAAATCTAGGTTTTCCCTTTACTCCTGGAGACCCGTAACCTGATTGGTAGGGTCCAGACTTGACTTCTGTGCCTTGTAAATTGGCCTCCTGCTTTTTAAAATGTGGCAGGTGCAAATATGAATCAACAGTGTGTATGAAAATTAAAGCCTTTATGATTCTAATCAAACAGTCTTAATGGACAGAAGCATTTATTTTTATTTTTATGTGGCCACATTGACCTGGCTGTATGGTATTAGTGTTTCTGTGATTAATGGGTATCCAGTTTCAATCCATGTTTTTACGATTAAAAATTCTGGATAATTGTAAACGCTCCTCTTCTTGCTGTCAACTAGAGTCTTACTGGGACCGTAGTGCATTTGAGACCGATTCCGACCTGCCGGCTGGGTGGATGCGTGTGCGGGACACCTCTGGCACCTACTACTGGCATATTCCAACAGGCACCACGCAGTGGGAGCCACCATCTCCTATGGAAGAGGGTGCAGTGCCAGAAAGACCATCAAGCACCTCTCCTGCATTAACACCGTCTGAGGAGCCTCAGGTATTTACAGCACCTAATTCATTTTTAATTTATAGAAATATGCTAGAACTATATTTTTACGATCATTTAAGATCAAGACCAGCTGGACAGTCTCGACTCCATATTTTAAAATGCCACTTTGTGTGTGTGTGTTTTGTTTGTTCTGTTTTTTAGATTACTTGGAATGGCATAGGTCGTCAAAATCGATTTAATGACGACCTCTGGAAGGTGGGTTCAGTTTTTAAAGTGTCTGCTGACTACTGATTTTTGTCGTTAATACGAACATATATTTTGTTTTTGATTCAGGAGGATGTTACTTCTGATCAGAGTCTGAAAGAATTTGAAGGAGCTACTCTGCGCTACGCCTCAATCAATCTCAGGTATCTTACTTCAGGTGTAAGATCAGTTTTGTTAAACAGTGTTTTATTTCTTGTTTTTTATTTTATTTTTTTATTTGAGCCTTTATTACTAGAACCTCTTGATTTGTAATGTGCACTCCGTTGTGTAACCTGACAGATATTGATAGAATATTCAAACTAGATAGATCTGAACCTCTCCATTTGGAAATTAAACCCAGGATCTTTTTGCTGTCGGGCAATTTGAGCAACCCGGAGTAAAACTCAAGTCCTAATTTAGTTATTTCTATTTTAAAGTGTGTAATACTTTTCTCCATCCTTTGATGCCCAGTTATTCCCAGTCAGAAACCGAAGAGAAACCACATACATACAGCCCTGATGGGGAGGCCAAGGTACGAAGCTGGGTTTTACTATCGTTTACTTACTGTTATCGATATAAGTTGTTGCCAAAGGCTGTTAGTATTTTTAACCTTTTATGTGTTTTAGTGTTTTGCTGTGCGATCTCTCGGCTGGGTGGAGATATCGGAGGAAGAAATGGCACCTGGCAAGAGCAGCGTGGCAGTCAATAACTGTATTCGGCAACTCTCCTACCACAAACACAACCTGCACGACACAGCTGGCATCTGGGGCGAGGTGTGTGCACGTCTGTGCGTGTGTCGATTAAAGCGTGTTTCTGCACGTTCACAGAATAAAACTTTGTGCTACTTTTTACCACATTTTGCAGGGTAAAGACATGCTGCTTGTGCTGGAGAATGAAATGCTAAATCTGATCGATCCTCTGGGACAGACCCTTCTTCACTCACAACCTATAGTCAGTATCCGTGTTTGGGGTGTCGGCAGAGACAACGGCAGGTCAGAGCTTAAAACAAATTGTTTGTGGCGCAATATTTCACGATGATTGCTTGTTTTCTTTGTCATTTTGTTTTGATCTGAAACGATGTACTGACCCGCATGTCCTTTTTGTACTGCTCCAAATATTACATTATCGAATTGTTTAGAATGTTTGTTTAAGCACTTGTTTTTAGGTTTGATGTTTTGTCTATAATGATGCTTTATAATAAATATATGCTTTGCTGAAGGACACATTTTTGTTTCATTTATTTGATATTGACTTGCTGAACTGAGTTGGACCTTTGCTGTGCTTTTTGCTTTATTTGCTGTTCAAACCTTGTTTGGTTTCTCTTTATCCTGCTGCATTCTGGGAATCAGGGAGAGGTAGTGTATTGCTTTTATTGAGTCCTATTCTTGTCGTTTTATGGGCTGTGAGGTACTGCAGCTGATTTTTCATCCCGCCAGTTTTTGTTATTTTTTTTGTGTTTTGAGGTATTTATTAATGGGATGTAATGTTAAATGAGACATCATATGCAAATCTTACTTTTTGCATGTTTTTGTATTTTCATCCTGCTATAAACCTCCCAAGTTTAAATCAAATCCATCCACCCACTTTCTGTATATTAGCAAAAATATTTTCAGTGTCTGTCAATGTCAGGAAAAAAATTAGCTGTTTTTGTCACATAACAAAAAAGTATTTGTGTTCGAACCTGTGAGAATTAAACTAGTAATATATCTTTATGTGAAAGTGATTTTATGCTTCGAGGACATGTCCCTTTTAAATGGTTTAAAAATACTCTGGTGATAATCCAAGCTTTTTCCTCAATCACTTTTTTAAATCATTTATCTATTTTCTTAGAGCTTAAACACTGTGCTCTTTATTATGCAAGCACACAGCTGTAAATATTTGTTTCTCACCAGGGACTTTGCTTATGTGGCTCGAGACAAGCTAACCCACGTTTTGAAGTGTCATGTGTTCCGTTGTGACACCCCTGCCAAGAATATTGCCACCAGCATGCATGACATCTGTTCCAAAGTAAGCACTTCTCTACTTTTAAACATGATTTTGTGCTTCAATTATATAGATTTTTGTATGTCGGTTTGTACTATTTTTATCACATGTAGTCTGTTTGCGAAAGCTCTGACTTTAACGGCACAGTCCTAACCTTCTTAACGATATGGTGTATAACCTGATTTCTTTCTTTCTTCTCCACAGATCATGGAACAGAGAAAGTCCTCAAAGTCGAGTCTGAACAGATTTAACATCGACCCTTCAAAACTTGTCGACATCCCAGTTCAGGGTACGTGAGATTCAGAATTAAAGAAGTAACATCAGGCCTACTGCACAGTATTATGCAATCTGTTTAGCTGTTTAATATTAATCTTGGGTACTTATTCCAATAACTGATGTGATTTTTTTAATATAATGACACGTGTTGTAGTTGCCAGTCTTGTATGTTTTTTTTTTCTGTATTTCTTTTTTTCTTTCTTTTAGAGTTCCCAGCACCAAAGAATGAGCTGGTCCAGCGTTTCCAGGTTCGTTATCTTGGTAATGTTGCGGTTGCAAAACCAGTAGGTGAGAGAAACCTTTTCTTTTTCGAAGCTCGACATTTAAATAGTGACTCTGTAGCTAAATAAGCAAGTTCTAATTAATATTTTTTTAAGTTGAGGATTGATTTTTGGTTAAACTGTGCCTTACCAAATATAATCTTGGCTCTGCCTTACAGCCTTTTATAGGATTTTGAGCAAGACCTTTAATCCCACCAGCTCATGTACAGTATATTTATTCTAATACCACTTGTGTTATCTGACAATATTTACTTTCTCACTCAGGCATGGACATTCTTAATTCCTCTTTGGAAAATGCACTTACCTCCAAAGACAAAGCTGATTGGAGTCCTGTGACCGTGAACGTAGCTTCTGCTACTCTGACCATCCTCGTTTCAGATGTTTGTACACACAAATACACAAATTTTTCTATCGTAACATTATCACTGTGAAGTTCTCTAACCTTTTGTCTGGATCTAGACGGAGGAAGTTCTGTCAGAGTGCCGTGTGCGCTTCCTGTCATTCATGGGAGTGGGAAAGGACGTCCACACTTTTGCATTCATCATGGCTGAGGTTCCTGGAAACTTCATCTGCCACATGTTCTGGTGTGAGCCCAATGCTGCCAGTCTGAGTGAAGCGGTGCAAGCTGCCTGCATGGTGAGTGAGTCAGTCCCTCGGATCCCTGATGGTTTGTCATGGGTATCTGGAGCCATGCCGGATGCAGCGCATCTCACAGCCTGTTGTTAGTGGTGGGATTGAGATAGCAGCCATGACGATTCCAAAGGTCATCGTCTGACAGATTAACAATTGGATTTGTAACCTTGCCTTTGTTTCCATCTCTGTCTTAGCTGAGGTACCAGAAGTGTCTGGACGCAAGACCCCCAAGCACCATTTCTTGTCTGCCTGGCCCCCCCGCCGACTCTGTGGCCCGGCGAGTGGGCTCTAGTGTCAAAAAAGGTGTGCAAAGTCTACTGGGAACATTTAAAAGGTCTGGTGCCCAGACCCCCTAAGGGAGTCTGTACCACCCGCAGAGGCATTCATCTCTCATCTCGGTCCTCATCTCTCCTGCCTGACGCGGGCTACAATCAAAACTCGAAACATGTTTTACTCCTCCTGGTGAGCCTCTCCTAATGAGCTCAGGTTATCCTTGGTCTGCATTTGTGGGTAGAGTGATTGAGATGTGGAGCTGTTTATGGTAATATTTTTGCTGATGTTTATGATTAATAGTCAGACATCGTGTTACACCTCACTACATGTTCTTTTAAAAACACTAAAACTACCAACGAGCAATCACAACACTACTCAAGGTGATAATTATGTACTGTAACTATTATTGTCTTAGTTTTTCTATTGAAACAGATGTCAACGCATGTGACAGTTTTCTTTTAGTCCACAAGATCACTGATAGCATGGTCTCAAAAGCAGCACCTGTCAGTGTGGTTACATGCACACGATAATAATAATAATCTGATTTTGATCGCTGTGTTTCCTTTCTTTCTCCCACACTGGTGAGGCCACCTGAATTTGATCCAAGTACCCAAGTCATCTGGCATCTGTAGACTTTGTTTTCAGATTCCTGCTTGCTGCAGGTGTGGAACAAACACACCATTAGGAGTGTTTCCGTTTAACCTACAGGGAATGGATGTGTCACGTATTGGAACAAATGTGGGCTGTCTTGTTTTGCTTGTGTAGTATTTGTTTAAAATAACCTCCTCTATTCCTGTCTGCTGGGTCAATATTGGTCAAATTACCCTTCCAATATTACTGACTCATCTATGCAGATATGAGATTTACAGTTACCAGATTTTTGTAGTGCATGTAACACTGCCAAGGGTTTTCTTTTAAAAGTCCCGCAGTTGTTCAGCCACTGTGTGCATGTAATCGCACCCAATACAATTTAAGACTGCATTAAAAGTAAGCCAGAATATATCTTCGTACCTGATCATGTCTGTGGGTTTGGTAGTACGTTTAAACTAAATTAAATAAAAAATAAACTAAATGTTTAAATTATGTAAACAGATTATTTATATATTTGTGTCAGCATATTGTATCATAGTCTTCCAATACAAGTGCACACCTAATGGCTTGTTGATATTTTTGTTGCATAAATAGGTATTGCTGACTTATCTACTGAATTTGTCTTTTTCGGATTTTCTTTTGTCGTATCGTTTGTAGTACATACTTTGTGGTATGACCCCATGTCTAAAAACTAATTAACTATGTGGTTATATCACATTATCTACAGCCCCTGTTTAAATGTCAAGTTTTTCTCTGTGCATGTCCATATCTGATCTAGAGGTAACTTACAATAATTCTTTTGGGGTGTAGATCATTCTGGTTTTTCAGTTCTTTCTCAAACATGAAATTGTTTCTGCCTTTTAAAAAAACTGACAGGCAGGACGATTAGGGAGGTGTTATGCCAGATAATAGATGGCAAGTAGGAAACTCTCACTGCCCTTTATAATGCATTTCAATTTTAGCAATAGTTTGTGAAACGTCTAAATCAGACCGCACTGAAGTCTTTAAAGTTGTGATCAAGCTTTGGGCTATTAACCGGTAGATCAGGGGGTCAAACCATGGCTCTGCTACACAGCCACAGTTTGGTCCCTGAGCAAGACTTTCAACCCTCTTCTGCTCTATGACCGACCCTCTGACACAGAGAGATTTTTGTTGTACCGTGCATCTGTATGTGTGTAAAGACAAAGCAATAGTAATTGTTTCCCACATTCTGCTGAGTGTTTTGGGAGGGGTTGTGAAGGAGGTACTGCACATAGCGATGCATCTGAAGCACAGAGCTTGACTCCTTTTGTAAACAGTCGACTAAACACTAAAATTAGACCAGAAATACACTTTTATCGTTAGTGTGCTTTGTAATCGCAATTATGCATGATTAGTGCATTTCAGTACGGTGTCTGGATTTTAACCGCAGTTTGTTTGAATAAACTTTACGGGTCACAGCTTTGATCAGACCATTTGAGGAAACGCATCTCGAAATTATAGGCCATGCTTCAATCAAAATGACTTTTGTTGTTGTTGTAATTGTGTGTTTAAGAACAAAAGCAAGGCATTTGTTGAAATGACCCAATGTTTGATTGTGTACACACACACACACACTGTTTCTCCCGCTCATGCACCTTGTAATATAACCGCACCGTTATTTGCCTCAGCGTTTGGCTTAACCAATTAATAGCCATTCAATATCACACTACACTTACTGAATGTTCTTGTATATAATAAGACTAATATAGTTGAAGAATGCACTCATATCCAGTTGTACATGGCTTTAAATACCTGATCATTTTATATTATTTATTCATTTCATTGCAATGTGGAGTTTTTTACTGTTTTAGTTCAGCTGCTTAGGTGATGCTACAGATACTAGTAGTACTGAAGTCCAGGAAATGTTATTTCACAATGCTAAATAATTTGTGATCACATCCTTTTCATGATCATATGCGTCGGCTGCCTCTTTTGTATTTTTGTTATGTTTGGTTTTCGTGTCCTAGAATTTAGAACGTGCATCCATTTTTACTTTGATCAGGGACTGACTCAGAATTATCTTATGGATGCTTGACATTTTCCAAATTAGTGTTCGTCTACTTTCGATGTCACGAATAGGAAAATATATTGTGGGAATCTCCAAGAACAGTTCTTTCTGGACTCGTGATTCTTGTTTCATCTCAGTAATTTGCACTGCGGTTGCTTTACTAAATGCAATAGTGGATGTGGTTTTGTGAGCATTTTGTGTAGATACTGTAAGAGTTGTCGTTTGGTATATGCACTCTAGAGCCAGTAGAACTGTGTGTGATCACTCCATGTGATAGCTGAATAAATGGATGTGGGTAACGACATGGAAGAACATCTGTGTATTGTACCTTATTAAAAGAATGTAAATGTTGGATGTTTGTAATTAATCCATTTTAGGAAAGTGTCTTTATTTCAGAGGAGATTATAACCACCCGGCCGAGATACTATTTCTCATCAGCCGTCTGTAAGTGCTGTAGTTAGTTTCACACATGTAATATGCAACTATTATCAAGAGTTAAGAATAGAACAATGCTTTTAGTTTAAAGCTAAGGTGCGAGGGATTTTACGTTTTTTTTTTAAATTGCTTGTTATAATTTCTAAAATGTAAATTAGCGGTCATGGATTGTATTTACATGCATATTAATATGATGTTACTGAGCGAAATAAAAACTTATTGTCTGTCTATTTATTTTGATCATTTAATTCTTTGCTTCGTATTAATTCATTTTATGTTACATGAACTAAATCTGGATTCTTGAACCAGATTCAATTTCCTCACATTTGATGTCCTGTGACGACTAATGGGTGCAGCCGAAACACTATTTAGTGTATTGTAGGTTATTTTTATTACTTTATTTATTATTGGACTAGTGCAAACTTGTGAAGCTAATGTGTGGTTAATAGATGCACAATATTAGAAGATTAATGTTGATTATTGTAGCACTGCTATTGCAAACAGCCTTTCCACAAACTTAAAAAATAAAGACTTTTTAAAGACTAGTTTTTGCTGATTTAATTGCAGCTATAATACAGTTCACCACTGGGTGGCACTATAAACACGGTTAGTGATTTTGCGATTAAGTTCATCAAATTATATTTGGGTTGTCAGTCTATAGGAAATATTTTAACACTAGATCTGGAAATGTAGAATATCAGAGTGGAATTATATTAATATTCATGTGGTCTGTTTCATGGTCCATCAAAGTTTTTCTATCGCATGTAAGAAAAAGGATCCAACTGCATCACAAACACTTTTGTTTACAATTCACTTGTTATAACGTTTGTTGGGCTCGCTGCTGTAGAAATGAATAGTTGTCATTTTATATTATGACCACTGGATGGCAGTAAAACTACCTCAAGACGTGTTCAGAACTTAAGAGCTTTACCTTTGCTTTGTGTCTGTGAAGATGGTATGTAGGCAGAGGTGAAATGGCAGGGATGCCCCATCTCCCCCCCCCCCCCCCCCCCACACACACACACTTGTTTTAACAGGAGTGGGGTGCGTTCCCCTTGCAGGACGCCTTTAGTCCAAGTGCGAGCTCTGATTTACTTTTTACTACGCCACTGAATTTAAGGTGGGTTGGCAGGCCTGCATATGTGTGAAGGTGAATTTCATGCAAAGGCTGGGATGCATCGTTCCTAGATGTCCATGATTATTTTTGGAAGATTTTAGGCCACATGCTGTAGCTTTGTAGACACAGCACTCATGTGGTCCTGTTCTAGTTCTCATTTTTTATCTTCCAATGCAGAGATTTAATAATTCACTGCGGCTGGTAATTATAATTAGTAAACACGATCACCTGAAGCAATCCCCAACACAAAATTAATATTGTTCGATATGGTAAAGCCAGCTAATGAATATGAATGTGATGTGTGGTATTGGAATATCTGTCACGGGTTTACTCAAATTTTGGAAGACTATGCTGATCGTCTCATGGGTTGTGCTCATTTGCATAATGGAATAAATATCCCAGCCTAATGAATACTTATGAATCTGAATCAATAAAACAAAAACAACATACTCGTCAGCCTAATATTTAAATAGTGAGACGCACAGAAGTAAATAAATTACAATGGAGATGCTGGGTGTTCTCGGTCGAGTCAGCAGGTTGTTAATATCCATTTCAGCTGTTTTCTTGTGTGGTATGAGCTTATGTAAAACGGATTCCTCCCTAAAATAACTTTCTTTACATTAAAAAAGGGATATGAACTAAAAATGTCCAGGATTACTTTTTTCTTCATTACAGTGGCTCAGAATCTGTGATACTGATTTGCCATTTTTATACCAGATATATTTCCTAACACAATCATCCCTATTTACTTGTGCTTGGGACAGCACTGGATTGTGCATCCTATTGGCTGGATACCTATGATACCTATACCTATCCACCTATCAGTGTGTCCAGCTTACCTGATTGTCTATATATCCATCTATTTTACCCTTCAGTCGAATTCGACCCTGGGTTACTCTGTGGACCGCTACCGATCCCCAGAGTATCTCGGCGATTACATTTTATGGGGTAGGTTGCCAGGTCTTTCCCCAACCCTGTATCTCTACAGGGATCTTGTGTGTGACTACTGG
>JAOTRQ010000005.1:482642-494744 GCA_028565875.1 Hoplisoma paleatum | reverse complement strand
TCTTTCTGTGTTTGGAACAATCTAGAGATTATTTTATGATGTGGTATAATTATTAACATTTGTAGTTTGTAATATATTAGTTAGCTTTAGCTTGATTAGCAACATTTACCTTCTCACACAAAGTCCGCACTTGATTCTCTGAGAGCTGCTTACACTCGTTCAGCTGTTCCACCCACTGGTCTAATTCTTTCGTGAACGCTTTATCATCCATCTTCGCCGAAACGTAAATCGTTTCCTTCTATGTTTAATACAGAACGGATTCTAACAGATGGCTGTATTAATAATCGATAATGTATCGATTTTTTTTCTATTCAGGCCGGTGAGACGCTACTTAGCTCGATTTTCGCTTTAGCAATGCAGCGTAGCTAATTGTAGCTTAGCAAAGCGCAGCCTGGCGTCGCTTTCTCGTCGGGTTTCGGTACAGAAACGTCGCGCTGGCTGCTTCGGAGCAGCCCTGTCCGGTCTTTAACGGTCTCCGTGTGACGCTACGCTAGTAGAGACGAGCTAGTGAGCGGTGGCTAGTTAGTTTCACCGCTGTGGTTGGTTAGTTGTCTCAGCGACCTTTTCGCGAGAAACCCGCCGTGTAATGGCCGCTCCTCCTGGGCCTCCTAATGACGTCATCACAAAGGCATCCGCCAGAGGATGTGCGTCGCGCGAGACTTGCTTTTTATTATGGACGCTGTACCGCCCTCGCGCGGCCAAGAGGAATCACGCTTCCCCTTTCGCGCGCGCTTTAGTTATAGGGGTGTTGTGCCGAAATCCGACTCCCCGGCACAATCCGACTTCCCCTTCGCGTGCACGCGCGTCACTGAAGCCAACGGACACAAAATGTGACGCTCACGTTTGGCGCTCGCTGTGAAGGATAATTAAAGATTATGAGCGAATTATTAAAGATGATACAGAAATGAGGAGAATTCGCGAGTGCCACGTGTAGGGTACGTTTGCTTTAGTGATGCGCGTGCACGAGAAGGGAGTAGAATTCTGCCGGGGAGTCAGAATTCGGCATAACACCTGCCGAGATTCTACTCCCCCACTCCCTCGTCTCTCTGGTGGAGTGTTTTATTAACAACTACTTTATTTTTCCTGGCTTATCTCGGTCTGTAGAATGTGTCCTAAAATGTATTTTATTTTAGGTGTAAAGTTGGGGGGGGGCAGGTCAGAAGGGAGTACGATTCTGCCGGGGAGTCGGAATTTGGCACAACACCTGAAAACTGTGGGTTACATACATCCTGAAAAGATTGTGACAGAAAAGTTAACTAAATCAGCATTTGTTCATGGTATAAACACTTCTGGAGAGATTACAAAGTAAACAAGTAAACAAACTTACTTAAACAATGTTGTAATCCATTGTAAGTCCCATTTGATCCCATCTGATCAAGCTTTTCATACATTCTGACACTAATTTAGGTGTATAAACCACTGACAACAGACTCTATATCTTGACAGGTCTGGGTGTATGTGGAAAGATTTACATTTCTAGATAATAAGATTTTAAAATGAAAACCACACATTTGACATGTTTATTTAACATTTAAAAAAAAAAGAAAAGCTCAAAGTGCAACCTTTGCATTTATATTTGTACAAACGATACAGTTTAAACATTTACACATTAAAAACCCAAAGCAAATATTTATTGAAACAACTATAACACTATTCACATGTTCTTTTTTTGTACAATATTTACATGTTTTATATTAAACTGGTCGAAACCATAATTTAAAATGAAAATAGCGACATTAAAAAACGTGATGCAAAATGTGGGTTTACAGAAACATCTAAACAGGGTATGGGTGGTACTGAGTTCCATTGTGAAGTGGTGTTACAGGAACAGCAGATTCGGCTGTAGAGTAAGTTTGTCCATTAAA
This sequence comes from Hoplisoma paleatum, assembly GCA_028565875.1. Taxonomy (NCBI): domain Eukaryota; kingdom Metazoa; phylum Chordata; class Actinopteri; order Siluriformes; family Callichthyidae; genus Hoplisoma; species Hoplisoma paleatum. The sequence goes on along the minus strand of JAOTRQ010000005.1, from coordinate 492,879 downwards.
TATAAAATAAGGATAGCTTATTGCTGCATTGTTCTGCAGTGTACTTGGGTTTAAAGTGTTCGAGAAAGGCAAAGGTGGAAGAGGTGAGGGCATGACAGACGTTGTATCGATAGGGAACCTCTGTAAAGGCAAAGGCTTGATTATTGGCTGGGTAAATTTGTTGTTTGTTGGCTCTTTTGAAAGCTCGGTGTGATGGGGTATGCTGATCAGTGGTGGATGGTTAACTCTCTCGACAGGTCTTGGCTTTACCAGTAATGGTCTAGGTCGTTGCTGTCTGACGGTGTGGTTTTGCTGGTCTGGGACAGTTGCCCTCTGTTCTAGCTGTGGTGTACTCATCCTCCTTTTTGGCAAAAGCAGAGTCCGTACTTCAGGATTCAAAGCCAAAGGTTGCTGTGGGGTCCAGTCCCAAACATGATTTGCGGGCATCCTCCAATGCAATGAATTGCTCCTCTGGGGGAAATCATGGTAAGGAGGTGTGTTTCCTAGCTGGGCTGGGATGGGGGTTGGACAAACTGGGGCAACACCACAGTCAGTTGAGTTTGCTCTCATGGTTGGATGAGATACCCTAAAACAGGCAAACATATGTTACTAGATGGTAATAACTATACAATACAGGTAATTACAATACAAACTATTAAATGACAAAACACATTAATATAAACAAGAAAATACAGTCAAAATGTGTTCAGGACCCTTATTTAATCGAAGGGTTTTAGTGTTTATGCAAAGTTAGCTTAACTAGGAACAGACAGGTAGAGCATCGGCCTATCAAGACCACTGTTGGGTCCTTGAGCAAGACCTTTAACCCTGTCTACTTCAGGGGCACCGTACAATGGCTGATCCAGCGCTCTTCTATACAAAGGATATGCAAAGCATGAATTTAGTTGTACTGTGCATCTGTATATGTGTAATGACAAATAAATTATACATCATGAAGTTCAGTTTTGCTACTGGCAAATGAGATGTCAATATGGACGATGTGTGACTGCTCAGACATAAAACTAATCCACGTATGAATTTTAAAAAAAAAAGCGTCAATGTGACACTTTGATCAGCATTAGAGTTAAAATACAATTGTGGCGATTAAAGATTTGGGGAGAAAATTTGGAGAGTAATAGTACAAGACATACACCAAACATTGGTTACTTACCTTCTTTTAGCTGGTGGATTAGTTTCTTTTATTCCTTCCTTAGATTGTGAGTTCTACATCAGAATAAAACACTTGCATGAATAGTTGAACAACCTTCCACTAACATTTATTATTAGAAAATATCACCAATCTTACCAGTACAAAATGAGCCTTTTCATTAGACTTCTCTGCCTTTGGGGGTTTCACATCTATTTTTTCTTGTGATGTGCTTTGTGGAATTTTTTCCACAGTCTGTGGTCGCTGGTCCATTTTGTTCACCAGAGTTACACCAGCCTCCGTGACCCCATAAACAATTTGTGGATTTGACTTTTTGTAATTCTTCAACACTTCATTTGATTTTTCATGCGTCGATTCACTCCACACGAGAACCTTTGATGCATCATAAAGAAGATGCTCCAAGCCGAACCACGACACTTTACTGATCTCTTTATTCGACTTTAAAAAGAGGGCTTTTTCGTGAAGAAATCTGCATATAATGGACAGATGCTCAGCTTTGCCCACATCGAATATACCAGGCAACTGATCCGCAGGCGTCTCAATGAACATTGTTACCGTATGTTGCACCTTTTCCAAAGTTTCCAAGGTGTCTCCAAAATTCATCATGATGGCCACTGGAACGGACAAAAAAAAGCTCTTAACGTCGGGTGGATTTCTTAGTGCAGCTTCTACCTCGAGCCGCTCTCGCTTGGTCTTTAGGTACATGTAGTATGATGTATCAGGGGCATCTTGTAGCTGTTGGTGCAAAGTGGACACTGCATTGTAATACTCCTGAAGTTTGCTAAAGTCTTCACTGGCAAGGCACTGTTGGAATGATGAAAACAGCGACGACTGTTGCTGAAAGCCAACAGCTCCCTTGTAGAGTTCTCCATAAAGAGATGGATCGTACCAAAGCAGACTTCTAAACGTTGGTCTCTTTTTTAGAAAGCTGATTTTATTTTCCACAAACTGCCAGGCCTCGAGCATCATCTGTAACTCTAAAAATGAATTAATCGCCTCAAACTTAAGCTGGACTGGAGGAGGAGGACGGTCTAGATATTTCTCAAGGATCATTTTGCGTGAAATGCCCGACTGGCTAAAAGGCATGCTTTGAGATTTTTCAAAGTTTGAAATGAAATGGTCCAGCATCCTTCCACATTGAGCCTGGAGAGAGGTAAGCTCTGCTAAGGAAACGGCATGGTCAGCCAATTTGAGAATGCTTGAGATGTTTGTGACATTGTAGTCTTTCTGGATGTAGGAGTTAAGCATTTTTTCATTATGAACAGCTTGTTCATTGGATTTATTTGCTTTTTCAGTTGCTGGTTGACTTACTTGACATTGCTGTCTACTTGTTCGATTTCCTGATCCTTGAGGAGACATAGTTTGATGTTGCTTCTGTATTTTGTCAGGATTGTGCAACCAGTATTTTCTATTTTGAACTGTGGACGAAAGTTGAGATGGTGGAGTGTCTTTATTTGGCAGGGAATGTGGAAGTGTCTCTTTTCTTACAGGTTCCACAGAGGTACTGTCTGGACTAGGCCCTTCCGCTTTGCTCCTTTTTCTTCTTTTTAAAGTCCAGCTTGGTTGATTAAGCTCTTCAGTGTGCTTGTGTTTAGTGAGAACTGTTGGGGTTACTGTCTGGGTTACTGTCAGTGTAGGTGCTACTGTAACTACAGGAACATTTGCCACTCTGTTTCCACTTTCTGGATGTTTATGATCAACCAAAGGCGGCCTGTTGTAGTGTCTTGTGTCAAGGATATGTTTATGAACCGTACTGTCTAAGCTTATCCATGTCATTGGGGCATGATGTTCCTGGGTACTTCGTGAATCACCTTCTGATTCCTGGGTTTTGACAGTGGATTCGAATTTGGTTAAATAGTCTCTTAGTCTAGTGATGATACGTGTTTCTGAAGTGCTTGGCATGATGTTACTTCCATGCCAGTCTGAACGCAGATTGTCTTTTATTACATATGGTCCTGTAGGATTTTCTTGTTTGGAATCGTTTATTACTTTGCTGTGCAAACCTGTTGTAGTTTCTACCACTGGGTTGATCACCCAGTCAATCTTTTTATCACCTGAATTAGACTGGTTTTGAGATTCCGGGGGTTCCTGTGCAACAAAATGTCTGTCATCTTTTGGTGGTTCCAAGCTACTCTCTTCAGATGCTCCATCATGATGAGTAGTGCTTATTGTTTCCTTGTCAAGAAGGTCACTTTGGTCACTCTTGTTATTGCTTGGGACACTTATAATATCTCTTTCAGCATCTGCTGTCCTTTGTGTCTCTTGTCTTGAAACAAAACTTTTGTCATTTGCTTCTTTGCTGTGTGCATGACTGAATAGATCACTGCTTTGAATGTTGACATTTGCCTCGATCTCCTCGGATTTCGCAGTGCTTTGTACACGAACCAGGACATCCACAAGTGGTTTAGTTACACAACTCACAGAAACATCTAGGGTGCTCTCGCCAAGAACCTCAACCGTAGTGTCAATGCCTGTTTTATTATTTACAACTGTCTGGGCTTCGGCAGTGCACCTGTTGATTACGTTACCTGTGGTTTGGGCAGCGGGGATACTTAAAACATCAGTCTTTACCTTGTCAGGGTTTTTATCATTTCCTTGTGTTGAACTGGGCTGGGCTTGATTTTTCTGGACTGCATCTTCTTCACCGTGGTCTTTCTTGTTAATCTCATCAACATTGCTGGACTCATTATTTTCAGAATGTCTTATTGGGGAAGATTGATGACTGATATTTATGGTTTCATTTTCAGGAGTGTCTTTATTTATATGGTTTGAAACACTTAAATCATCTCCATCAAGACTCTCTGTTGGGTGGCTAATGTGTTCTTTGGACTCTTGACCAATCCCGTCATGATTTGCCTTGTTTTCATTATCAGACGAGTCTGTATTTGAATTATTCTCACCTAAAATGTCAGGTAAATGGTCGTCCTGACTAAATCCATTGTCTGTGTTTTTGTTTTGAAAACTATTTTGAGATTGGTTTATTGCACTTGATGTTAGATCTGATGATGCAAGATCTTTGTCAGTGCTATCCCCTGTCTCAGAACTTGACAAGCAGTTAGACGACCGCAAAGGAAAATGTCGTCCACATGGACGTTTTGGGAACAGATTTGTCCTGTATTTCCTTCTAACCTTCAGCAGATGGTTCTTCCTGGAAAGCACTGCGTTTCTCAGGACATGAATCAACAACTGACCTGAAGCAATTTTACACAGTTCAGCTGATTTGGGTTTTCTTCTTCCATTCATCTTGGCTCGTTTCTTTTTGAGTTGTTTTCCGTTCGTACTCAACCTTTCCTCATTGTACCTGTGCGCCATCATTTGGATCAATTTAGCATTACTGATGCCATTTCCATTTGCTAAATCATAACTTGATGGTAGAGCATCTGGATCTCTTTTAACATCACTGTTGAGATCTGATTGAGCGCTGGTCGTGTGAATTAATGGAGACAGCTTTACATTGAAACCTCGCAGTTTTGAGAACCGGTCAGACAGCGTAAGCTTTTCTGCGGTAACTGGTGTCTGACTAGATTTGGTCTGAACAATAAGCTGCATGTTTTCTTCGTCTGGAAGATCTTCCAGACTTTTAGGTCTGAGATAAGGTTTGACTGAGAACTGGTTGACTTTATTTGAACTAGGCAGTAGCTGTTCTAATTGTAGTCTCTTATATAACGTATTATAAGTAGTGTTTTGTTGCGCTTCTGTTATATGAACTTCTATGGACATATCAGAATGGCTGTCAGCTTCAGCATTCATTACCGATTCCCTGTCATTGTGTTCAGGGCTACTTTGACCCGACTGTTCGTGTCCTTCTGTAGTAGTAATTGTCATTGTCGAGCAGTCATTGTTTTCGGCTACTTCGTTGACCGGGATATCTATACAGCTAGCAACGTCCATTAATGCAATGTTGTGCTCATCAAACTCAGAACAGACTTCGAATGTATTATATAGTGTAGAGTCATTTGCATATGATTCTCTTGCATTTGTAAAACTATCGGTTTCGCACACAGGTTCAACATGCGTTAAAGTAGATTGTTCAGAATAAGCTGTAATTTCACTGGTTTCATCTTTCTCAGGATCCATTTGCAGAGCGGATTGTATTACGGGTTTCACTAAAGACTCAACGTCACTATTAAATCGATTCTGATTGAAATCTGATTGAATCTCTATTTTCTCCCCAATGTTTTCCTTAAATTCTTTGACGTCTTGTGCTGTAATGTTATCATGTGTATCTAATTTACTTATCATAGTGTCTTCAATATCTGTTGTAGACGTAACATCACAAGTATCAGAGTTTACCGAATGAGTCTCTGGTAATAAACTGATATTTTGCAGTGTGGATTGGATTGTTTCATTGTTCTCGTTGTTCAGAGGTTCTAAGTTTTCAGTTCTAACATTATTTTGAAGGTTCTTTCCTTCATGATCATGATTTTCCTGTGACATTATAAACCTGTGCCTTTGGTCATTCGTCATCTTAAAATGTGCAGCATAATTCATTTTGAGAAACTCGCATGAAGGCAGCGGTTCTCTTGGTTTCTGTGGTGTCGTATCTGATCTCTGTGAATTATCTAGTAAAAGTTTAGAAGAATCAGTCTTTCTATGTTCCTCTTCCTTTTCTGATGACTGGTTCACACCGGATTGGTTGGGTTGATTTTTCTCTGCATGGTTCTGAGACTCTGTTAAGGTTCCCTGCTCATCAGACGCATCAGCTTCTTTTTCTGAGCTTTTCGTCTCGTTGGTTGTTTCCTGCCGAGATAATCTCGGGTCCTTGACCAGTCGGGAGGAATAAACTATGGTGGAAATCTTCTCAGCTGAAGAATCAAATGAATGCAGGGATTCATCTGTATTACTTTCAGAGCCGCTCATAGTGCTTTGGTTGTGTGTACTTGGGAGAAATGTGTTTCCGTCCGTGTAGTTTTGCCAAGAACCGTTGTCCAAGTATGGTACTGAGGGATTAAAATATTCTGCTGAATAATAAGGCCACTGTGGCTGTTGATGGATGTATGGAGCTGTTGGTGGCTCACTCGGCTGAAATGCTGTATTATCTGCTTGAGGAGACTGATGTTCCTGGCCTGGATTTTCTACCGATGGAAAACGTTTGAATGTGACTGTGGCATTCTCTCCTTTGCCTCGTCTCTCAGCCACAGTGCATCCTTTCAGATGTTCAAGAGGACCTACACGATAAAAATTTGCTTTAGTGATTTTCTTATTGAATGACTGAACTATTAGTTATAGTTATTATTATTGTTTACTTAAGCTTACCGTGTAACAGGCCAGCAGGAAGCTTGGTAGGTGAGACAGGTGGGCTTAGAGATGTGGGTGGTGTCGCACCAACGGCAGAAACAAAAGAAACCACAGCATAGGGCAGACACTGCCTGGGTCTCTGATTCAGCTCTTCCTTTTCATTGTAGTCGAACAGAAACACCTAGATGTATGAACACCAAGACTTTATTAAATTTGTTTTTACGTTTTAAAAAGTATTTTTAACGAATACTTTATTATTTAAACTTACAGACGATCCTAACACCTGCTGGGAAAGACTTTCTCTATAAGAAATGGCATCTTTAGCCATGTGACAGTCAAAGGAAACCATAGGATCTGTGACTTTATTCCTCTCCACACTTGGTGTGACTTTTTTTATCCTTCCGAAAAGGACCTTCATTACAAAATGAAAAATGGCAGTTAAATTCACATCCAGATGAGTTCATATTTGTTGAAAATAAATCATTGGACAGCTGCGGCCCGGTGTTTAGAATAGTGGACTTGTGATCGAAAGGTTGCCGGTTCGATTCCAAGAGTTGACAGTTCACAACTGAAGTGCTTTTGAATAAGACATCTTACACCTAACTGCTCCCCAAGCGCCGTGGATAGGGCTGTCCAATGTGCTCACTGCTGCCCCCTAGTGTATTCAATAGTGTGTTAATGTCTGTTTCATTGCACGGATAGGATTAAATGCGGAAGAGTGTTAAAGCATAGTGGTGAAAAGATGAAATAAACTTTGTTTACATATTTGAATACTACCTATTCAGTACCTATTCTGTGTACTCAGTACACAGAGGTCATTCAAGAACCTATCATTAATAAAAAAAATACCTGGTGGGCTTGGTTAACTTTTTAATTGCAAGTGAAACAAAACAAAAAGTTTGATGACACTGATGTACTGATGTTCTGCTTTTTTCCACCCTTATTTTTGATCGCATTACCCTGTATTCATGCCAGCAGCAACTCTGGTCCACTGTCAGTCTATAGAAAGCACCTGATTTCACCGGGGATTCCTTCCCACACAGTTTTACCACAAAATGTTCTCGGTAAAAATCCTGGAGGTAAAACAGTCAACTATAGTTTTCATTTGTGTGCAGTCCATCACCGCCTGTACAGTCAACATGAGAAGAAAACAGCAATTGTGCTTTGTGATCGCTGACACTATAACAGTGTGTTTGCTAATGGACAGTGCCACATAGCTTTGCTTACGCTTTGCATAAAATAATTAATGACTGAATCGACGTTGTGTATAGAGAGACACACCCTGATCAACAAATCTTTGTGTAGCCAGCAGAGGGTATAGTTGCATTTCTCTTTCTCTCTCTCTGATTTCAAACCCCGTTTGAACAACAGATCATTTGTTTATTTGGCTACCCAGCACATGCCAGGCAGCAAGCAAAACATCAAATGCAATTTAAACCCACCTTGAAAATGATCAGATTTCCAGTGTTGCCGGTACCCATGCTCGCTGCTGCATGCTTCAAAGCCACATCAACATATTTGAACAAATACACCCCGTACGATGGCTTTCCTAAAGAATACTGCTCCTGATTCCCAGTCCTTAGTCCATTCTGATACATTTGACTCGTTGTTTCATTCGATGCCACCAAAAAGCAAAACCGCTCTTCCATTTCTCTCCCATGTCGACCTTTCACGCGCATTTCTGACCTGCAAAATGTCGACTATAATGTTAAATACTTGAAACTATTGGATGAACTATTGTTTTTTTATCTTTTCACACAATTTATAACCTACCTTTTTTCAGAATATTCTTTACGAAATGTCTCATTGTGTATAACTTTCACATCTTTCCACAACCAATCATTTATGTGCTCCTTTCTCAGATCTAGTCTGGATTCTCTCAGTTTAGACTCAATGAGTGCATAATCGTGACTTTCTTCAGGACAAGGTTCTAGAAGACCTGCTTAATGAAACAAAACCAGAAGACCAAAGTGACAAAACTGACAAAGCAAGGTGTAAACGTTAAAATAATGTAAAAATTAATATTAGGTAGTAAACCTTGTCCAGAAGCCCTCTTCTTTCTGGGGATGGTGAAATTCTTTAGTGCCAGGGTCCCTACTGGCTTGATTTGACCAGCTGTGGGAATCTCGATACTTCTTCTTCTTTCTCGTCCTTCCATAGCTTCTTAGTACAAACTGTGAACCTGTAAGAAAAACACAACATTGCATGATGTAAATGTGTGTTAGGAGGGAAATGCACTGCAGGGGGGTTCATTATCATCTGAAAGGAAGCTGGATCATACTGGATTATCACCCGTTGTCATAAAGATTTTTGGAATATTTTGAAAAACACAATAAATAAAGTTGGATTTTCAGAATCACATCTTGAAACAATAAGATGGACCAGATTTGTCTTTATTCCCGTCGTTCATCAGATCTGTGTTTGAGATGATAGTTTCAGAACTCAAAGGTTATGCACATCCATCACTGGTTTCTGACTTCCTGAATCTTTTCACAATATCATGAACAGTAGATGATGAAAAACTCATCTTGTGCTAAGAAAGCTTTTTTTATTACACTTCCTGTAAAGATCATCACTTTAGATCACTAAAGATGCTGTGAATTCACACGTCCAGCTTTGCACTAAAATAAAGGTTTGGGGAAGGAAGTGAGGTTGCGGTGGTGAAATAATGTTGGGCCAATAAAATAGGGTCAGAGTAATCTAAGTTGTTTCGACTTGATGGTAAACTTTATTCATTATTCTGTTTACTTTTGGGTACGTTCTTTTTTATTACATTTTTGATGCATAGATATAATAATAATAACAATAGTGTATGATTTATATAAAGTGACAGGGGCAATTACAGAGCAGCAGAATAAAGAGCATATTTACATTTATTTTAGAGTTCGGGTTATTACAGTATATGTGGTATTATTCATTTATTCTACAGCATATTCAAATAAATAAAAGTTTTTATAGTTTTCAAAATGTATAGAATTTAAACAAACATTTTTAGTTTTATTGCATTCTCAGATATTTAGCTAATCAGATCAAGTCTAATGTATTTGTATAATGCTTTTTTACATCCAAAGGGCCAAAGTGGAAAAGGAAAAAAGGTCGAGAAACCCTGAGAAGGAACCGGCCATCTTCCGTAGGCGATATGCAAAAACACCATTCACACTCGCAGACTGAAAGATTCACCTGTTGGTATTATTTCCATTGTCCAACATGGATGGAACCTACCAAACAAACTGTGACTAGAGATAAGGTTCCACCATGAGTGCTAGGACTGATACCAGACATCGTCAGCATGTCAGTGTGTTACTGTCATCCCTCCAAATTCAAACTACTAAAATATTTATCTGTTTTATATCCTATGTACAGTATGTTGAAATATTGCAAAGCCTTTGACACGATTACATACATTCTATACGTTGTAATATTCTGCAGTGTAGTCATAACCTTCAGTCTTACTGCTGTGCCAAGGAAAAAGAAGAAACAACATCGTCTAATTTAATACAATATATTCATAAAGATTCGGACATGTTACATTACCTTTTTACGTTCACTAGAAATGTATACAGTTGAAATGTCCATCAGTGCAGTTTATTAGAAAACTCACTAACGTTAAAAGAAACGTATCTAGATCTGTATTTTTATCGTATTACTTATCTGGAATGTTCATCTGCTGCCCACATCTGTTTTTGATCAATTAAAACCCTTTTGGGAAAAGCATTTAAAGTAGTATCTCTGAAGTACTTACCATTATTAACCAGTCGCTTGAGCATTTAAGTAAAATGTGTGTGTGTTTGTGTGTGTGTGTGTGTGTGTGTGTGTGTGTGTGTGTGTGTGTGTGTGTGTGTGTGTGTGTGT
>JAOTRQ010000005.1:449783-469609 GCA_028565875.1 Hoplisoma paleatum | reverse complement strand
TATCAAACTGGTCGCCCGCCGCATTAGTTGGTACCCCAAAAGTAGCCCGCAGCTTCAAAAAGGTTGGTGACCCCTGTTCTAGGACAACTTCTTAACATTGTGAAGTTTTGTGCTTTTTTTGAATGCAGTTAGAACCTTGTCATTCCAAGGGGATGAATTAGTTGGAAGTACCTGTTTGAACATCAGAGACAAAAGAACAGAGATGTTTTAACCCTCAGAATTTGCTTAACTTGGTCAGGAAAATTACGGTGTGCGGAAGAGATTTTTAAACATTGACGTGGTCCTCATGCCAGAAATGATGATATTCTACACCAATAGTCCTGTGCCTGGATTCCTTTTCTTTTCAAATGAATGAACAAGAATTTAACACCTCATTGATTTGTGGTATTTTGTCTGAGTACTTTCCCCCCTCAGGGTTTACCATATGAGTAGCATTTCCTTGAAACTTGAGACCACTAGCTGCCATTAGAGCTGCCCTGATGCTTTCCCCTAAATTCATCAGTGCGTCTTCTTCTTTTTCCCATTTAAGGGAAGTTATTTCTTTTAATTTTATTGTTGTCATTAGTAAAACCACACTAGAAGAATAAGCAGTAATATTCAATCTCGGCTTGCATGTTTTTGTGTACAGTCATCTGACATGTTGATAACTTCTCCAGTTTAGCCTTTAAGCCTTATTGTATTTATCTAAATCTAATATGGAGCAGAAATCGAAAGCTGTTTCTTGCAGAAGATCTATACAATCGATGACTATTGATTTTAGTTTTCCCAGCACAGTAATTTATTTTCCAAGAGGTGTGCAGCTGTAAAGGAGGGTAAGTTGATAGAAGACGAATGGCCCATAAGTGACTGTGTCTCACGATCTGCTCAATCTTTTAAACCATTTAATTTGTCTACATTTTAAGGGCGTGGGGTTCTGAAATTAAAAAGCTCGAGGCTCACTGAAGTAATCTGATGATTAGCCATGACACGGATATAGACAGACAGAAAACAATGTGCTCGTTGATGCACTAAAAGCAACTTGGGCATGTGATTTACGTTTAATATGATCAAACCCGACAATATAAAGATCTTCATTACGTCACGCAACAATTTGTAATGTCTCTAAAGCACACCAGCTGAAGCTATGAGCTCACCGAGTAGAAATGTCTGGTGATTAGTTCAGGGGCCACCAGTCAGAACTCCAGACAGACGGTAATGGGGTTGGACTCTTGAGTGCAGACCCTGTACCTTGAGTCAGGAATATGTCCAGCTGCGCTGAGGGTTAATATGTCAGAGGCGAAGATTGTCTTCTGCAAAGCGAGATGTAACATGCGTGGTATTTCGAGTTGATGCCGTTAATTACATTCTGTGCAAATGTCAAAATGTTTTTATAAGCAATAATCGGAAAAGATCGTTTTAAAAAGGATAAATGTCAGATTTCATCTAGTTTATTTTGGCCAAATGTGCATCGTCTTGGGTGTTAAGTTTAACCAGATTAGGAGACAAAAAGGAACTGGATCATGTTGGAATGACCTTTTGCGATTTAAGCATTAAGGATTTTAACTTTGAATCTAATGTCCTAATACTCCATGTCCCCTTTAAATATCAATTTAAATGTTTTATTTTAATGTACTTGTGTGAAGTTAAATGTGTGAAGTTTGCGTCGTGCTCCAGATAGCATTGTGTACATGGCAATTAAACTGGACTCTTGTTATATTGACTTATTTATTTAAAATTGTATCCCCAATATTATATGCACAATTATAACAATATAAATAACGTTGTAAGAACTAGGGTATATTTTATAAAGTTTTACCCACATTGAAAACATCAGGACGTCTAAATATTTATAAATAGAATGTCATCTTGACAGTATCCACTACTTTTGGCTAGATTCCAACCTGTATACAATTTCCTTAAATGGTGAATTGACACTGGGACACTGAATCACACAGTTTGGTCTTTTATTATTCTTAGTTAAGTGTTTTACCCAAACATATTGCCATAGGTATTTGTTCTTAACCCACATTGAAAGTGTTTCATCGCTACACCAACAAAGAGCTTCATTGGGATCTCTTTAATCTTAACCAGTTGCACCAGACCCGAGATTTGTAGTAACCCAAGGTTACATAAGGTGTTGTTTCTGGTTCTGTATCTCAGACTTGTTCAATTGAGTCTAAACATACAATTTCCTTTTACACACCTTCTCATTTCATGTTTTTTTCCCTGACGTTTTTATTTTCTGCAATGTAGATTAATACTAAAGGCATGCACACTATGAAGGTACATCTATTTAGCAAAACCTTTACAGCAAACTAGAATATGGTTTTAAACTTACCATTGGTGTTCTCTCAAACAACTTCTTGAGCATCCACCTGGAGTTCTAAAGTTCTAAACACTTTTCTAAACACTCTGCAGTTCAACTGATCCCCAATCATCTCAGCTGGGTTTAAGTCAGGTGATTCTGGAGACCAGGTCACTTGACACAATCACAATTTATTAAAATAGCCTGGACGTCAAAGGGAAATTTAATTGAATAATATGCAATATAACTGAATTGGTATTTTGAACATTCAAACGTTAGGTTGTATGTGTGTGTCTGCGGCTTAACTACAATGTGTTGGCATCAAAGCCGTCCAGTGTACTACTTGATAAATGATTAATAAAATGTTAATGTAGCTCAGCCAGTTGGTCCGGCCCTCATAGCGGTCCTTGTTTCTCATGTGGTCCTTTTGTAGACTGAATCACCCACCCCCGGGTCACACAGTATGAAGCGGGTTCCTTTTAGAGGATTAGAACGCTGTATTAGAGTGGAGCTGTCCAGCGAAGTAGTACTGAACATACGTACCCGCACCCACCCCTCTCATCAGCTTAAAGCTTAGCCCGGAGGCCCTGTGTTGAAAATGAGCTATCGCGCACCAAACGTTAATGGTAGGGGTCGTCTTTCCAAGCTCACCGTGCTCCATTACACGTGTGTGTGTGTGTATTTATCAGGCAGTGCAGAGAGGGTCGTTGGGGGAGACTGATGAGCCTGTAGTACAGGCACCAGGCTGGCGGGCAGGCGGCGATGAGGGCATTTTTATGCCTATGCACAGACATTCTGTCTGGCCTTTTAATTCATTTTTTGATTTTATTTTCTTCAGTTAATGAAAACGGAGCAGTTCCACCAACCACTTTACCCCTCTTTATCCAACCAGACAGACACCAAACTCGGTGTAACATTTTAATAAATGATAGGCAGCATAACAGTGGCTTCTTTATTTGGCTAAAAACTTTAAACAATCTTGTCTTCTGTGAACACGCGCCTATATTTTAGAAATAGACTTTTGTTATTACGTAACATTTAAATCTACTCCCTTCACATTTTCTTCTCCTGTTTCTCCTTCATTCTCTCTTTTCCTTTCCCCATCTCCTCTTCTCCCTCTCTTTCTCTCAGCCATAAATAATTAATTTAATTTCCTGTAAATGGATGGAACAAGGAAAGTCATTTATTTCAATTTTGTTAGTGTAATAATTACACGCACATCTCTGCCCAATGATTATATGATGGAAGTAACACTTTATTTATTTTATTTTTACTTGCTAATCAATATCTTTTCAAACGCGAGAGTATTTTTTTAAAAGAACACTGGTCACTTCAAGTCTTTCTCACTTGAATCAAGTTCTGCCAGGCGAATTCTTTATCTGAACGTTGGTGGCTTTAATGATCAAATTAGATTAATAAAACGAAGGCGGAATAATCTTAATTAAGTCTGTATATGTATATTGTAGTAGAAGTTTATCCTCCACGAATCCCCTAAGCAATTAAAGTCGTTAGAGAAACATTACAGTTTTAATGTAACATTTAAAATAAAAGTAAAATCCCTGTCACTAGTGTAGCCTGCTGACTTATGAAAATGCCTCTTGTGCATTAGCATAATCAATGTCTGCAAAGAGGAGAAGCATGAGTGAGAAAGGATATGTGTAAGAGCGAGGGAGCAAATGCTTAAGCGGAAGAGGCCGGGACCGTCTGACTCGCTTGGCTTTGATTCGTTCTCGTCCCATAATTGGATCAAGCGCCGACTTGCCTTGCTTCATGTGTTACGTACGGCGTGCATAGTGGGAGCGGCCAGAGAGGAGACACGGTGGAGAGGGAGGAAAAAAGGTTGAAAGAAGGTGGTATAGCGGTAGAGAATGCTTATGTGTACATGAGCGAGAGCAAGAGAGAGAGAGAGAGATAGAGAGAAAGGAAAAAACGCAAGAGGAGGGGCAAGAAGAAGAAGTGGGCGTTTGCAGTCCTAGTCCGCCCTTCTGCGTTGTGTTGTGAGGTGAGTGCCGTGCTTATGATCAGGCTCTTATCTGAGGCGTCAGCTCGTGAAGAGGATGAGCACCTGCTGCTCCTGGATGATTCAGCAGCTCTCAAAATCTGCCGCAAGAGCGTGACGGGATGCCCCTCCTGTTGGCTGCGCTCCAGCTCGCCCACCACACTCCTGCCCTTCCCTCAGGTACCTGCTGCCTCGTCGCTTAAACTCGCTAATCCATCCTGTGCTCGAAACCCCAGGGAGGGATCCACCCACGGTCGTCTGCTTTTTCTTCTTTTTTTTTTCTTTTTTTTTTTACTTTCAATGATCTTTATTATTTACAGACTGGGTTTAGTCGGGACAAGAGTCGGGATACCCTGAGCATGAAGCCACAAGACATCCTTACTGCAGCGGAAGTCATAGCCGCTTCCCAGATGTTAACAAGGTTATTCCTCTGGTGCTAAAGACTGCCTCGGCTCCTCTACTCCCTTCCCCCTCCTGGGTGATCTGATAATGGACAACACACTTTATGAGCCACGATGTGCAACGCTGAGAGTACCGACGCTGCTCCGGGTTATTAAGGCTCTGAGCTAGAAGTCGAGCATCTGAAGACTTCTGCATGAGACAGGGAGGCACGAGGCAGGAACAAAAGAAAAGGAAAAGTAAAAGGGATGGAGACTGCTGGAGTGGAGGACTCCTCAGATACACTCTGTAAATCTCAGGATTCCACACCTGCTGTGGTTCCCTATGCCGAAGCCACACCTGAAGCCTGTCTTGGTAAGACGTTCGAAGACGCAAAGCTAGAAGAGGAAAAGTCAGAGGAGCTAGAAGAGGAGCCAGCCAGAGAGGACCAAGAGGAGTGTAGGCTGCTTGGATGTCTGGGCTTGGCGGCGGCTTCCTGTTGTATATGCGTTGAATTGGATCAAGTTCGGAACTGTGTTCGCTCCGAGAAGATTTGCATCCTACCCATTTTAGCCTGTTTGCTAAGCTTGGCACTCTGCACTGCTGGACTCAAGTGGGTTTTTGTGGACAAAATATTTGAGTATGAAGCCCCCACACATTTGGATCCCAAGCCCATGGGCCAGGATCCCTTCATCATCGATGCAGATCCAACAATGGGGCTGTCCATGTCATTTTCACCTTCTACCTCACCCTCAGTCCTTAACTTAAATACCACAACCAAACCTAAGGTCTTTATCAAAGGCGAATCTACCAGTCAGCCTTTCACTCCCGTTTCGCCCAAGGTGACCCGCGTAACCCCAACATCCAAAGTTACAACTCGATTGAGCCTAAGCTCAAACCCCTCATCCAACACCACCCTCAATTCTGTCAGGAACAGCACACAAACTCAACATGTGGAGTCAAACATCTTTACTAAAGCCTGTAAGTATATTTGCTGTTTTGAATTTTTATCTTTGGTCTTCCTGATTAATCAGAGATCAAGTTATCACTTTTGGTGGTGATGGAAATTATGTGAATGCGCCGTGCCGTCGTTTCTGTTTATTTAGAGTGATGAGCAAGTTTTTGGCTTAAGGTTGGTATTCTGTGGACATTTTTAATTCAAGGTGTTCCACAAACATGAGTCTGGAATGAACATTTTTGGCTTTACTCTGTCTCAATTCAAAATATGTGAGGGATGTTTTTTTCATGACTTGCTTATAAATGCTAGACACGTATGCTTATTGCTTCGTCCAGATTAGTCTCCTGGCTGCATCAGAAGTAAATGCCCCTGTCTTAGATGCTTTGTTCAAAATCAGGCATGTTAAGGCTTGTCAGCCATGCCTGAGCCTCTTGAGAATGATCTTCATCTGAAGACAAACATTATATTGATGTTATACATAATAAAACAGAGAGTTATTGCTCTCTGTCTCAAATGAAATTACCGGCCATTCTAGCACATCAATTACCTCAGACCTCAAAAGCTGCTGTTAAACTTAGAAATCATTTTAGCCGGAGTGAAATACATCCAGACAGGAAGATTCATTTCTAGTTTTTTACTGACTTCGCCAATGCCGTTTCCTCTCATGTAGATGCTGTGGCGAGAGTAGACTTCCTCCTTTGGGTACTTTGTTTCATGTCAAGGTCAGTCTGCCGAAGTTGATCGATTTCCATCCATCGCCCACCCACACAGAAAGACTATATCCTTAGTAATCCTTTATGGCTAACGCCTCTCTACCGTGACGTTGAAATGTGAAATAATTCTAATCCACTGGAGGACCACGAGCGTCTGTGATACTGTCTTCCTATTACATTTTGTCTGGTTCATAAATACGTTCAGCTGCATAAGGAGAGGTGAAGGATGGACCAAGCCAGAGCCAGACGTGATGAGGAGAACAAGATGGGAATATGCTAGTCATTCTGAGGATTTGCTTACATTGTGAGAGGATCACCCGGTTAATGTTAACTGACAATAGAGATTATATTAGACTTTACTGAACTTCGTTGGTATTTTAGACACTCAGAGCTTTGTTGTTAAAATTTAATCTGACAAGGAGATCAAGACGTCATATATTATAATATGGTTGAAACAAGAGGCTCCGTAGGGAAGGAGGAACTGTTGAAAAGTTTATAGTAGCAATAACCGCTATTACAGGTAAAGCTAATGCCATACAGGTTTTAGATTTAGGTGTGGGCAATTTGATTATGCTACTGTGTTGAGATGCAAGATCAGTTTTAGCTAGTACACAGTCTACAGAATCGAGTTGCTAACCATGATATGGCAGTAGGGCTTGCACATATTAAAGAGAAGTAAAATACAGAAAAGTAAAATTTTAAGAACGATAAATGAACATGTGGTTAAAGTGTAATTATACCTTTATTTAATACAAAAGTTATATTTCATGTCTCGCTCTGGTTAACCGTGTGTTGAGCTACCAATCGGAAGGGTCAAAGGCTCAAACCTCTGGTCCAGCAAGCAGCCACAGTTGGCCTCACGAGCAAAGGTTTTAACCTTCTTAACTCAAGGGACACTATAATATTATTCCAGTCTAACTGAAACATAAGAAGGTAGACGAGACATCTACAAGAATACACAACTATAAAGGGATTGGTCTTAATATCGTATTTATATGCACGTGTTTTCTGATTTATTGGCTATTTGATAGCTTTTTTTTGGGGGGGGGGGTCTAAATCAATACACACACAGCGTGAGCAAACTGATACAACAGGAAACCAAATGAAAGTGGTAGTCGTCATGATCCAGGTGGAACCACTGACTTATTCTTCACAATTATTTTGATCAACCGGTCTTTGGCTGTACGGTTGATTATAGTTTTGTCTGAATCAGTTTCAAACTTGTCCTTGGATTGGTTTCACCCAACTGTAACTGCTTCTTATAAACAAATCATTACAGCTGATTGTACCACTAAACTATGAGCTTCTCATTGGATGGGAATGTTTCTTGGACAACCAGCAGTAGGAGAATCCCTTTTCCCCTACATTTGCCATGCCCATGAAACAAAGCATGACACATCAGCTGTCTTGTCATGTGCGTCATAGAGGAGTAATTACACTTGTAAGACCATCATTTGTGGCTGGATGAGCCTTACATCACTATAGTGGGCTAGTGACAACATAGCCCAACATAACATCACTATTATGTCACAAAGTCTTTTTACTGTTAGATGTTGATCACATTTTAAACAGCATGCATACAGGAGACTAAATGTTGCCCTTAAAAAGCTAAAAAACTGTATTTTTTTATTTCTATTACTTATTCTATAACTAGTGACATTTTTATTTGTGATTTGTTTATTTAACATGTTGCGAGACAGATCTTTCCCATTAGTTATCTTCACTTTTCCATTGCGGAAGTAGATGACGGCAAGTCATAAAATATTTATTAAGGATTTTAGTGCACTCACACAACCTAGTAATCCTGTAGGTCCTTATCCGACCATGTGGTTATCTAACTGCAAGGGTCTGCGCCGTTATTTAATAATATATAACACGACTGCCTCGGCTGTTCCTATGGATTTATTGATCACCACAGGTTCTCTTTGTCTTTCCCTAATAAGACATCCGTGCTACAAACTTTTTTTTTTCTATTTAACGCAAATATAAAATCGTTTTCTCTCGTTTGTTCATGTTAAGTATTGATATTTGCGCTGCATAATGTAACTCATAGACGAATGATCGGGCACTACACATCCTAATTGTGCGAACGTAATTATCCCACAACACACACACACAGACTGAACAAAGGTCATGTCACGCACTTAGCAAATGAGAATTGTTCGCCGCAGTTATCGCACTATCGTTTACAAGGAGAACAGTGTGACTGTTGAACGTTAGATCAAATTGTGTATCCTGTTTTTTTTCCATCTTGCTTGCCAGTGTTTGAGTTTGTGTGATTCTGTCTGAATTTAGAAATTCAGGAAAAAGTCCACATGAACACATGAGCACAAATTTAGCCTGGTGTGTAGTAAACATGTGCGTCAGATGTGACATTCATATCAATCAATTTTAGAAGCGAGACATAGTGCCATAATTTCACTCTCTCTCTCGCTCACTCTTGCTCACGCATGTGATTTAGCTTCTGTGGTGTGTTTCTAAACTCTTTTATAGCACTCAGCAGCAGTAAATTAGGTCTTGTGGCTGTCATTCATGTCGACACACTTATGATTACCTTAACTGACCTGTTCGCTTCTGCCATTAAACCTGGTACAAACTGTCATGCTGTCATGTGACAAAAGAGGACCATTAGTTTCTTTAACATTCGGGAGAATGTTTTTATTGAATGTGTTTTTAACACTAACAAGTTGGGCTTTACACATCAACTATATAAATTACATAAATCTTTAAATTTAAAATTATATATATCTAACATAAATGCTGGTTTGAATGCATGATTAAATACTGATCAAATGATTTGGAATTAAATGTCCATAATAAAGTCTGAAATGTTCAAGTTACATTCAACTATAATTCTTATTTAAACATATTACATATGTATTTTGAATGTTTCATTGGCAAACACATTGAACACTTGATTCATTTGGTAAACGTTTTCGCAGCTGGTAAGAAATTCATCTGTTTGAAATCAGCAGAACTAATTTAGCTAAATGTGTACAATCTTATCGTCAGAACCCCTGGATGACCGCAGCTGACAAATACATTATCCTTTCAGGACATAAGTCTAGCGTAGGGGACAATCTTTAATGAAATTGCATATAAGTGTTGGCGCAACCGTTCTGGCATCCACAAGTGAAATAGTGTTAGATCTGTGTCATTCAGAATAGATTAATCTAATGGCTCCTGAAGTTCCAATGTAATGGTATAGCGAATAGTATATTCAACCGTCGACGGCAAAGCCCTCGTACCCTTTGTCTGATCAAGTCCATTATCTAATGATACGTGTTGGTCCCATCTGTCTCTTGTCTGACAGGAACGTTGTGTGCCTTTTTAGCTGCGTGATTTATAAATTGCCCATGCGGCAAAAGCTAGACACGTATGGGGAGAAGAAATTTGCGTTTTTTTGTATTTCCATGTGGGTCTCTATTCCAAGTTTGAATAAAATCAGTCAATCCATAATCTGTAAATTATTACAATTGGTGTTTTTGGTATTGGTGTTTTGATTTCTATGGTGTTGTGACATAATATATTTATATATTGTGTAAAGAACTTAATATATCCCCTGAGTTACTTGAGACCCCATTTTGCAGCTTAGCTTGAGAAGGTTTTTTAACTGATTGAGAGAGAGAGAGAGAGAGAAAGAGAGAGAATATATGATACTGTTACAGAAAACCAGTTTTCCCTGGAGTTCATGCACAGCAAAGATATAGTCATATCATAGTCTTGTGTTACTGTGCAAGGTCATCCGTCATCCAACAGACCGCATCAGCACATTCACAATGTTTCCGAACTGCCTTAATATAACAAAACGAGTCCGACATTTGAAATATAAATTTAGTGATTGTGTAGTTTTACACATTTGATGATTATTTTCTTGTTGAAAGTGCTCAGGTGATGCAATGGTGTATTACACTATCTAATTAGATCAGTCTGAAATCATATTTGGAGGGACAGTGTAGCCTAGTGGGTAGAGCGTTGGTCTGTGAACGAAAGGTTGCGAGTTCAAATCCAGGCTCTGCCTTAACCCTGTTTGCTCCAGGGGCGCTGTACATTTGCTGACCCTGCGCTCTGACCCCAACTTCCAGACAAAGTTGGGATATGCGAAAACCTGCAATTTCCCCTCGGGTATTAATAAAGTATATAAAATAAAATAAAATCATTGTTGTCTATATCTGGTTCAGATGGATGTGTTTCTCTAAAGAAACTTGTCCTGGCTTGCTGGTTAAAGTAAGTTTTACAGATGCGCATGAATGGACATTTAACAAATGCACCAGAGCATCCTGGATCTTTGCTCACAATCCAGGAACAATTGATATCTTTTCTGGGGTTCGTATAAAAAGCCGCGCCTCGTGGACGAGACACAAAGCAGTCAGTGATTAAATGAAAGGCGTGACGTGTAGTCCGGTCACATCACTTTATGAACGGGCGAGACAGCGAGCGGGCCACGTGGTGTCTACCATCCCCAGACATGATCACATATGACCCAGTGCGGCAGCATCTCATTTACTGACCGAGACGAACCTTTGCTTCGTGTTAATGTTGAATCTGTTTTTTTTAAACTTGTATTTGTTAATTGACGTTGCAGTGATTTAATTACAGAAATCGTTTCAACCTGGACGGCTGTCTGTAACGATTCTATTTCAAGTCCAGTAGAGACGTCTTAAGCTTTCCGGGCTAGACGACAACGTGCTAGACAACAGAATGCTAAAATATCTTTGAGAATCTTTTAAGTGCTGCATCATCCACTGTCGGAGAGGAAATTTCAATGCCAGGAAGTACGCAGTGGTGCAAGGAGAACATCAGCACGAATCGCAGTGCAGCATTTAAAAAACGCACACGTGCAGCTTTTCTTCTTCCTCGTTTCTCTCTCATCCATTTATCTTATTCTTTCTTTAAATATTTTAGTCTCACAACTTTATTACTCAAGCCGCTTTATGTTCAGTTCCTCTGCACTGTTTTTTTTTTCTCTTGCGCCCGTCGTTGCCACACCTTGCAGGGTCTCTTGTGTTCTTTTGTGCCCTCGAATCTCTTCACACAATCGACCTGCAGTGCTGTCGAGTTTAAAGCAGTGTATCACTGCACCCGTCCTCTGTCTCGCTACCAGGCTGTAAATCTGATCTCTCGTGACACAAAGCTTCACTGCAATATTTCATTCTGGCGAATTTCTGCAGCACAGCAGCTAGCAGGATCCATCCGGTTCTTTTAGACGGACAAACGGTGAAGGGTCATTCTAATGTCAAATATTATGCAATCTAGCCATTTTCTTTAGACAGGCCAGTTCAATATGTCGTCTGCTAAGTGGATGTGAAAAGAAAAACACCAATGGTCAGATTTATTAGACTCTCCGTAGCTTTTCTTCATTCTTATTCTTTGTCGGATTCTGTCTTCACTGACCGTTTGTGCTTCAGTTGGATTGTCGATCATGCATTGTGGACATTTATTTAAAATTGTTTTGACTCATGGAAACATTCTTGAGTTCAACTATTTATACACATTACTGTGTGTTAGAACTGTATTGGTTGGAGATGTTGGAGGAAATCGTGGAGGAGGCGAATTCTCTGCTCGCACACTTTGCTTCTAGTCAGTTAGCCAGTTAGATGCACCAACTAGTGCAAAGTATTCGCATCAGGAAAGGCAGCGTAATAAATCGTATACAAAATGCCTAATCAACAATGTGGCGACCCCTAACAGAAGCAGCCAAAATGTTTGTGTGTTTTTTTTATTGCTCCGTACAGACCTTTGAATGGATAAATTAGGACCAGGTGCCTGTTATGTCACGTTCATACTAAACTAAGTGAGCACAATGTCTCATTTAACCAATAATATATTTCTTTTGTTTGTTAAATACAATTGAATTAGTTCAGGCCATTGTGACATTTTGTCCTGTTGGATTTTTTATGTAAAAGGGAGAAGCTTTGTTAACCTTGTACCTCCTTGTTTTTGGCATCTTTAAATCAGCAGTCAGTCAGAGTTTTCGGTGCACAGAAAACACAAATCAAACTTCAAATTAGAATTGTTAATGGCGTATGTCCAAGTTCCTGCTTACAAGTGCCAAAGTAATCTGAATGCAGATTTCTGGCAGGTTCCTTTTATAAGAAAACTTGAAGTTTGTTGATGTTTTTTTATTTGCACTGTGTAGGTGTTTTAGAATGTTTGTTTGAATACATCAACAGTTTTTCTTTTCCTGGAATTAAATGGCCCAGCCCAAACTGTTCACACAACGTATCCTCCTTCTTATGATCCTTATGATCAGATTTGTGGTAAAACCAGAACCAGGGAAAGAAGTGGGAATTCCCACTGCACATCAGCATTAAAAGTCTGAACATATCTGAACTTCGTTGCTATCAGAATGCACAGACCAGTGTGTCCCAAGCACAAAATAAACAGGGGGGCTGCATCAGGAAGGGCATCCAGCACAACAATCGAAACACAATTGTTATCAGCGTTATTAGTTTATGAAAAAAGAATACACTGCTTTCTTTACTTTGGTCAGATGCACTCTAATATTTCTTAGAAAAGCCACAAAGGGTAAGGACTGTCCAAAGATAGCTGTGGTCAGTAAACGGTTGTCTTTGTGTTTCTCTCTTACCTGTACTTATATATAGTGCTTTATATATAGTATTTATTAAACTTTAGCTTCACGGTTTGAAGACTGTGTACTCTGAAGCTCACATTGATTTCTGATCAGTGGTGCAGAGCTGAATACTGCAGTGGAGATACTGGTGCAGAGTCAGCGTGGATCAGCTTGTGTAAAATCGTTTTTCTTAATGGACTTTTTTGAGTCTAGCTGGACAAGTTTTTGGATGGAAACGTCAGTTTTACCTTATATATAGCTGGTCTATTACCTGGCCTTACAATCGGGGTTTATTTCTTTCTATTATTGCTTTATATACCAATAATAATGGTCACTAAAATAGGAGTCACTAAAAATGTAAATGGTGACCAATCATGTCAATATCCTGAGTGGCCTGGTTCTGTTCTGCAACCGATTTTTCAGCTGTTATTGTTTAGGTTATTCAGGCTGCTTGAGTTTATTTTGCTACTAGATACGTACCATCTATCCATTCTAGATAGTTTTACTATTACTGCTTAATACTATTTAAGGTCATGGTGGGACACACACTGGGCGAATACACTAAACACCTGAACAATCAAGCACAACCCACTGACAATTTCAGTATCTCCAGTTAACCTGATATGGGTCCTGTATTTCATATCTTTACATGAATAACTAAACATGAAAATCTGCCAGGAGTCTCAGATATTAGCTGTTGAAAGAAGCTGCTGCTTCTGGATGATGTTAAGGGTTAAATCCTTATCTACTAGTTCCTTCTCTTAAACTTTACCACTACCTAATGTAGGGTAGGCCTACCATTCATTTTTTTCACTTCAGCCTAGCGTTTACTGTAGATATGAGAGTAAATATGCACGAATAAAATTTTAACTGGATCAAGTTATCTTAATTTAATGATAAAGCTCTAAGTCTCTTAAATGCTTTTCACTCCAGAGCAGTGCTTTTTAAATTGAACAGTTGAAGGAAATTCGACTTTACAGGAAGTTCATTCCTAATTCGGCTTTGAACCCAGTCATGCAGTTCGGTTGAACGGTGCCTGTACACGTTGCTTTCTGACACGTGTCTGCTGTTGCTCAAGATCTGTGGGAAGCACACCTTGTCCTCCTGGCATCTGCATCAAATTACGTTTCTGTGGCCTCGTCCTGCACGAAGTGGCTGAGAATGTGTGAGAACATTCGAACAGTTTGCTTAGTACTTAGCTCTTCTCTAGTGGATTCACCCAATGAAAGACTTGTTAGTAATACATCAGCTATATCAGGGGTCATCAAACTTTGTAGCCAAAGGCTCAAACGTGCAAGGAATGTTTGTAGTTTATAGTGCAGACCTGCTTTTTTTATTTCCAGTGTTTCTCCTTGTGAGAAATCAGTGATTATTTCTGATTGCGTCTATATACTATACACATTTTGTAGCGAATGCTTAAAAATACTACAAACACAGCTGCTTTTACTCAGTTTTACCAGTAGTAGTTAAGTGGTATCATGTATGCCCTTCTCGGTCTGGTTTGGTCTTCATGGCTTTGCTGCAGTGGTGTCTCTGGCCCTAGGTGCGCTCAGACTGGGCTGTGGTCACATAATCCCAGCACTGCAGGAAACTGCCAGCCCTGCAAATGCCGCAAAGCAGCAGGAGGAGGAGGAAGAGGAGGAAGCAGGAAACAACGTGTTTCTGTAGTCCCATAGTTGAGTTTGCTTTGGTTGTACAATTAGAAAAATGTTTCTAGATTCTAAAAGGTTATTCTTATAGTAGTACTTGTAAGATCTATTGTTTATAAGGGGTAAAGTCGGAATGTTTTAGGTGTGCATTACATATTCATGCAACTTTTGTACTTACAGACTTGCAACAGTCCTCCAAGCTGCTACTGGTCACTGATCTTGATGCAACTGCACATTGGGGCTTGATGTCTTTTTTTTTTGTGTCCATACTGTCTTCACAATATGCTACAGGTCCTTTTCTCCACTGTGTGTAATTGTTATGGATTGTAACGATAACGAATAAGATTCCTAACAAACATGCATGCTTTGATTTTAGGTTTTTGATAAAATTTAGATTCCTGGAATTCTTTTACACAATTGTCAATACAGGTATAACATTTAAATTACATACATATGCTTCTTTATATTCAAATATGAACCATAACTGCTGGACATGTGTTTTGCAAAGGTTTGTTTCCAGCTATTCTGACCTAAATACTTGTGAAAAGAGGTTACTAACCATTCTACACATCTAGTGAATGTGTCTTAAACAACAAACGGACCTGAATGTCCTTAGTCTTGATTATATAGAACTGACTTCTCTTTTGCCTTTGAGTCGTCACTCTGGTGTCCTTAAAGGTGAAATTTCTTCCTCGACCACACCGAAGCCCATTTTTCCATGGAACTAAATCATTTGGATGCCCTGTCCCTTACCTTGAAAAGATCCCACGTCCCCTGCTGCTACCGTGGCGTTTTTTTCTTTGTTCATGCGTCCGTCAGTCAAGAGACAAGTCGTCTAAGACATACCATGAACTGAATAGTCGTTCTTTTTAAGCTGTTTAATTTGAATGAATCGGTTGTCACGTCACTCGGTACCTCTCTGCTCTCTGTAACCCATCTTATTGTATCCAATTTAGACATATGCTAATCTTCAATTGAGTCTTTAGTCTCTTTCTTCAAAGTCACTGAAACCTAATGGGCTTCGATTGAACTGTGACGGCCTCTATAATATAGGTAAATTAAAAAACAGTCACCATAAAGTTACTGATAAAGTAGGTTTAATGGGAGAAGAACACACAGTCGGTAAACTCGGTCAGTTATTCAAGGCGAGAGCATTCGTCTTCAACGAAACATTTAACTGAATGAATTTTAAGTGTTTACCTGCCTGGTTTCTTGACTAAAACATCTCCATCACGTTTTTACATCACACATGGAATCTAACTAAAACAGACAGGATCTTCTTGTTGCTCCTTGCATAAATATTTGTCCTTTCTGAGGTTCTCCTGACGTCGAGTGATGACGCCCATACTTGCACACGTCTGCATCAGCGCATCACATAACCATACCCATGCCAGGTGTTAGGTGGGGAAGGAAGCAGGAAGGGCAAAAATATCAATAAGCACTGCGTCTGTGCACTGTTTAGAACCGATATTACGAGGAGTATCCATACTGGATAGCAGATAGCAGGAACGAAGACATGCGGCTTCCGTTATTCAGATTTGACTTGAACAGGACAGGTGAAGTCGGCATGTTTCTGATTTTTTTAACGTGTTTTAATTTTGGCTGATTTTGTCCTTGTTTTGCATACGATTTGTGTCTACATCTTTTGTGAGGTTCGAATGATATTGTACATATTCGGCTAGTCGAAACGTGTGTTGAAATGTGTTTAGAATTTGGTGTCATATGTTGCAAGACGATCCATTTATTTAATAACGCTACTCTAATTCTCAATCATATATCTGCTTTTATTTGCGTGAGCCATTCAACAGTAAACATTTTTAGTTTTTAAGTGTTGGGTCTTCTGCAAATCATACGTAGGTGTTCTAAGTGTATGGTTTTATTTATATTCATGGTGAGCGTTCAGTATTATTTTAAGCTAAATCGATGAATCAAAATGCCTTGTCAGGGTGCCTTCTCATATTTCCTTAATAATCAGCAGCTACTTAGCAACAATGAAGGTCACCCAGGATCAGACGAGGTGAGGGTATCAATTTTTGCATAGTCCTTGCAGAGAAGACAGCAGATCTGGTATCACATTTAGTGCGTGTTTGGTAGGACATCGTTCTGTATTACTACAGCAGAAGCGACACAGCAGTTGGCCGTTTTCTTCCATCTCGACTGAAGTTTTTTTTGTTTTTCTTTAGCTGCCATCAGCACCACACCGTCAGCCAAGACGTCCAGTCACACGACCCGCTGCAGTGAGAAGGAGAAGAGTTACTGCGTGAATGGGGGCGAGTGCTTTACCCTTAATGTTACACCCAACTCCACCAAACGTCTTTGCAGGTAAGCTGTTAAAAATGAGTTAAATGTCACTAAAGTTCTGCCTTTGGACATTCTTATTTAAAGTTGTTTCATAAGTATCGACTGCCTGCACAAAACTCTGCAGGCATTCATATGGAAATATTCTGATGTTTAATACGACATGCATAAGAATAGAAGAAATAAAGCTTCAGTAAAGAAGTAAGGATACAATAAATGTTTAAGTACATGCAAATATCACACATAGTATTTGGTTTCTCTGCTCTTTTCATTGTAATTGGTGTTTAGTACAGTAGTGAAGTCCACTTATTCTTGAAAGGATTTAATCTAGTGGATTTTAAATGCTTTAACTAGTATAACACTGTATATAAAGTACAATTTTCAGTGTATTAATAACTTATTTATTCATTTCTTTGAGCCTATTTGTGTCTCCTGACTTGCTATCTATCCTGTTAGTAAAGATCTCATTCTCCTATCTGTAAGACTATAGACACCATACCAATTAAAAATGTAAGATATATATTGTAAGGTAAATAGGTGGGGTCAGTGGTAGCTCAGTGGTTACTTGACTAGTAATCTGAAGGTTGCCGGTTCAAGCTTCACCATGGCCAGCTTACTACTGCTGCGTCCCCGAGCAAAGTTTTTACCCCTCAGTTAGTAAAATAAAAAAGTAAAATGTCTTCATGTCTCGGTAACTTAATGTATCAAATATTTAAGCAGTCCCAAGCACGATCAGTGTATTTAACCATATATGTCTCAGCTTTTCTCACCCTGTAGCTTCATAATGTTCTGCTGGTTTACTGAACTCTGACTCCATTAGTCTCATTAAGCTTGGATGACTTGCAGCCAGAGTCTGAAATGCTGTGTTGGGAACCTCATTGCCAATGAAACACTTTGGCTCAGGGCCATCCAATATAAAAGAAGCATCTTTAGCAGTCACTGAAAGTCCGAGCTTAAATACTTTAGTGACTAAGCAGAAAATCACTGCAGAATGTTTGTATTTGTCTTCAACGAGAAACGCAGGACAAAGCTGAGGAGAAGAAAATCGTGCCTGTCTGTTGCTATGTCTGTCTGTCTGCTTTTTTCTGTTTTTTTTTTCTTTTTTTTGCCTGTATGCCTGTATGGCGTGGAAGTCCAGACCAGACGCCACAGACTTAAGAAATCAAAGAGTGCTAAAATCTCAGGAGTGAGAGACTGACATGTTAAAAGATGAACGTAAAGCAGATGAATAGATAGCTGGATGGATGGATAAATGACAGATAGATGGATGGATGGATGGATGGATGGATAGAGCGAGCGAGCTATTAAGAGGCACAGCTGGATAAAAAGCAACTCGTCACACCACAAAAAAGCTCCTCATCTCAGTCATCAATGAGCCGATGGCCTGGAGAGAACTACTGGACTACAAAGACTTTACTGCCCATTATAGCTCAAACTAAGCAAATAATTGTGATTAAACTATTACATTTGATATTTTGTGCCACTGGATAATGAAAAGAAACCCCCTTCAGTTCTTCTTCCATTCAGTGTTGTCGTCTTCTTTTGTAATGTCGTGTTTTAGGTGTGACTTTGTGTGATGTGCTCATCAAATTTATCCACCCCTTTCTCAGGTGCCCTCAAGGATTCACAGGGAACCGCTGTCAAACCAAAGTCCCTGTGAGAGTCGCAAAACATGAACGTATGTGAAGTCGCTGAATTTCCCCAAGCGCATGCTGCAAAGCTGGTGTTTTATGCTTCCTCTCCCCTCCTCACCACATCCCTAATCACAGTCTCAATAACACAAAGCCTATTTGATTGTCCATCCACTGCCTCCATTAGATCTGGACAGATGTGGAAACGTGTGCGGCGCGGCGCCTTTGAAGCCACAAAACCACTCCTGCCCACTCCATTTGAGGACATTAGGACCAGTTGCTAATGCGCAATTCTATTCGCATGGTGACGCCGCGTTCCCATTGGTTTAATCCTCGTCCGTTGCTGTTGATATCCGGGACTGTGATTCGGCCAGTATCTGGGAGGCGTGTTTAGAGGGTTTAACAAACATGGCCAATGTTTGTGACCCAATTTGCAGGAACACCAGAAATGCACGTGGGCACGGGGAGAGCTTTTGGGTATCGACTCACTTCCTCTCTCTTCTCTCTTCTCTCTACTACTCTTTTGTTTCCCTCTCAGGTGCCCAAATGAGTTTACTGGTGATCGCTGCCAAAACTACGTAATGGCCAGCTTCTACAGTACGTCTATTTCCTTTCCCTGTCTGCGCTTAGATTGAAGCATGCTCAGTCAATGCTTTGTTCCTGTCGCTTCATTTTGTTTTCTAACTTGGAGATTAGGGAGATGTGCTGTTTTTGGGGAAGTTGCTTTTATTTTTTTGTATGGCTTTTACCATACCTACTCCTTGCATGTCGAGCATTTAACCTAGTCTTGTTACGTTGGAATATTAACCTGAAGTTGTGAGTGGATAAAATTCTTCCTCGTAAGGAGATCTAACAGCTTTCTTGTAAGTTATAAGTTTCACAAGCATCCACAGGTCATTTAAATCTTCACCTTTTAGTTCAGTGGCTTCTATAAACATCATCATCATGTAAACGACAAAACAAGTAAGACGACTTGGCCGATATATAATGCATGAATTAGTAAAAG
Source organism: Hoplisoma paleatum (assembly GCA_028565875.1). Lineage (NCBI taxonomy): Eukaryota > Metazoa > Chordata > Actinopteri > Siluriformes > Callichthyidae > Hoplisoma > Hoplisoma paleatum. The sequence continues at coordinate 450,119 of JAOTRQ010000005.1, read as the reverse complement.
GATCATATTAAGCACCTAGAGACAATGTTTAGATGTGTTGGGCCAGTCCGAATTAAATTGCTTGTAAGTTTAATATGAATTCTATTCAGACCTGATAAAGACCCATCCAGCACAGCCTGGTTTTGTTTTGTATCTCACTCTCGGAATGTTGATTGGACGCTAAACACAAGCTGAGAGGTCCTCACCCCAAAACGTTATAATAGTCAAAATCTGTTGTAGATGCTAAACAGGCTTTTCGAACATGCTCAGTTACAGTAGTGGCGGCACGGTGGCTGAGTGGTTCAGCACTGTCGCCTCACAGTAAGAAGTCCCGGGTTCAATCCCCGGGTCGGGCTG
>JAOTRQ010000005.1:434150-449322 GCA_028565875.1 Hoplisoma paleatum | reverse complement strand
GTTGTCGTCAGGAAGGGCATCCGGATGGAAAACTCTGCTCCAAACATTAACATCCTACCCCAGGAACTGGGAAAACGTACGATAAACGAATAGAGAGAGAGAGAGAGAGAGAGAGATACAGTAGCTTGGCCAATGTGTCTTCATTCATTGTTAAACGTTTTCTTTCAAGAACAGAAAAAAATGATTCCTTGTTCTGTATCTGTTCATAAAAATGTACAAGTTCATACAAATCATTTGCTTATCGCTCTTTACATTTAATCTGATCATGCAATCATTTGATCAAGCTGTAAAAATGCAGGAAAAAACATGTAAGTAAAGGTTGAACATTTGCTGAAAATGCGACAAACGATTTATGTTTTCAGTCAGTCAGTGTCCACGTATGTGGATTTAAAACATCACAATCTTTTGTGTTTGCAGTTTACACATCAACTTTAAATTAGATTGACACTGACACACATCCATATATTCAAACTGGTATTCTGTTTATTAACACACACACAGACACACACATACTTACAGGTGATGTTTCATCATCCTTCCCCACTCATTTTTGTCTGTTAGGTTATCGGAAGTGTGTTGGACCATAACCAGCGCACCAGCCAAAGCATTCCTTATTAAACTCAGTACTCACAATAATGCATTGTCCGGGCCGCCGTTGTGCCGCCGTTGTGCCTCTCTTTTAGCCGAGGCAGATTCTCTGGGAATATGACAGGAGCCACGGAAGCTGAGTGGACCGTTTGTGCAGACAGGCAGTACGTGCAGCTCCACAGCAGTGCTGATACAGCAGGAAGCTCAGTGCAGCTTCGTTTAACTTAGCGCTCTACGCCCTTCAAGGGTTTGAATGAACCAATGAACATGAGCCACACATTTTATTGATAATATTTTATATACAAAACATATTGATTAGCACCAGTTAAACATTCCCACCTACCTTCTACGAGTTCAATTCTTTAAGAGAAAATCCAGCATAAATTTACTACTATTATAAACTATTATAAAAAACTATTTCTTTGTTAATCGGTAACCGCTTGATAATTGTACTAGTTATCCGAGGCGTTCGACTTTAGTCTGTTTTCACTTGCAGCTTTTGGTTTTAATCGTTCAAGGATCAGAAAAAGTTGCATGTTTCTAACCGCATGTCGATTAAAACAGCAGTGGTGTTGCCAGCCCCTTCAAAAAAAAACCCACACCGGTTTTGCCCCTATTTTCAGGAATAGGGTCTGTTATGCGATGCAAGCACAGCGATGTTTGCATGTGCATGATATGTATCATCATAACTAACGAATGTTAGTTACAGAAGCCGTGAAAGTGAAACTTTTATATGTGCCTTTAAAATGTATTGCTACGGTTAAGATGGTAATTTGTCAGGTGTAAAGATTGTTTAGTGCTTTGCAGTTGTGTTTAAAATTTGCTTAGACAAGTGATCATTAATTACATTATCACTCAGATCTCCAAGCAACTGTACTTACTTTCTTTTTGTCATCTTTTCTGCCTCGGCAGAACATCATGGGATTGAATTAATGGGTATGAATTGTTACTTTCTCCTAGTTTGCAGACTTGTAGGTCTACTAGCTTGAGCCTCCCTCCCCCTCTGGCCAGTTTCCTTTTACTATTGAAGGGATCATACAGCCATAACAGAACCAAACATGATTTTGTTCCACAATGATCATATCTGCTACAGAAGCTAAAAAAAGAGGACTTATATTCTATTATTCTTTAAGAAATAAGTGTAAATGTTTTATTTGCTGCTTCACCGGTGGACACTTTGCTATGCAGGGTGCATCAGCACAAGATGCCAGCGTGGCAGTAACGGATGTCCTCAATTATTAATGTAAAATTCTAATGTAAAAATCTACCACAAACACACACACACACGTACACAGCGAGTACGATCAAGTGTGAGGTGGTTATGCTGTATGCGCTGATCCTTTCAGTTTGATGTTTTTTGTTTTTGCTTTGCTTCATCTCTTTGCTTCCCTGGTCCTTTGCATGCCGCACAAGAAATGCGTCAACACCTTGTGTTTTCCTTTTTCCTTTCCATATTCCTAAAGATCCAAATCATCCTGCAACCTAAATATGTTCTAACATCGTTTTCATCCTCCCACCCTTCATTTGCTCCCTATTCATAAACGACTTGTGTTCTTTCTCATATGTACATAGTAGTGGCAGTCTTGTCATGTGCCTGTTTAAGAAGTCATTTACTACCATTCAACTTAAATATCGTTAACGGTTAACCAGGTCATACTTAGTCTGGCAGCAGCACTTGTTTACAGAAGATGCTTTTACACTATTGGAAATAGTTACTTACACTACTGTTACTAATATTGATCAAACTAAAGCATCCCACACGTGATTATTTGGTCCTTTATAAATCTAAGCGCTGGGAACCAGTGCCGCTGCTCTAGAATCCTAATATATTGTTCAGCCTTGGGTATGTGCAGTACTGCAGCATTTGCAAACAAGCTCGGTTTTATCGCTTCTTTTCTGGTTTGCATATGCACAAAAGTACTTCACAAACTGAAGGTCTTTATGACTTCTTTAATATCTTCATTTATATAGCGAGCGTTGTAATTTTAAGTAACTACAGAATGAAATATTGTTGTAGGAATTTTACAAATGTTTTAATCATAAAACGTATCTGTTAAAAGTATGTGGGTGTTTGTACATTATGTCATATTATCTAACTTTTACTTTACAACACATACTGTAGTAGTCGTTTCAAACGGTGCGTCGCACACGTGCACATTTAGTGCACACTACACACTAAATTATAGTACACTCTTATGTAAGTGTGTGGTTTGCGTAAAATTTGTATTAGTTTAATTTCTAACCAAGTCGTTAGTCAGTGCGTGGTAGTGAATATCACAAACACTTAAATGATAAATGCTCACATACTTTTGAAGACGAAATCCTGTGAGATACGTATATACATATCTCACAAAATAATGGAAACGGTAGAATAATTGGGATCTTTGACACCCGATTGTTTTAGATCTTCAAAAAAGGATAACCTGAGTAAACACACATTACAGTTTTTTAAAAAAAATTGTCTTTATAGCCTCTAATGTTTGCTAATTCACCTAATAAACTAGTAATCATATTTACTTGGGTTAAATTGTCCTGGCCTGATTACTGCTAGTGCTGCTTCTACAAGGCAATGAAGTCTCACAATGTGCAACATGTAACTCGATAGACATTTTCATTGAAAAAGTTCCATTTTTTTTTTAAAGCTCACAGATTCCACTGAACCACAATCAGATGGAATCAAATCAATTTAGTCTAGAATCAGAAGCACAACCAGATTAAGAAGTTGTATGAAGATCGAACCTGGGATTTCTTTCTGTGAGGCTACAGTGCTAAGCGCTAATCCACTGTGTCACCAATTTTATTTATATATATATTAAAAAAATAATAATTAAAAACTGTATTTTGTGTTCTCTGATGACTTCTCATCTCTTATTTTGAGGATCTTGAACCTTTTAGCAAATATAAACAAAATAAATTTCTTAGTTACTCGTACAAATACTAACGTGTAAGAAGAACCTCGTGTAACAACATTACGGTGGTGTTAAATATTCACCGTCTTCTTTTCCAGAAGCTGAGGAGCTGTATCAAAAACGCGTATTAACAATAACCGGCATCTGCATCGCACTTCTAGTGGTTGGAATCATGTGTGTGGTGGCCTACTGCAAAACCAAGTAATTGTTCTACCTCGTCTCTCCTGTGGTAGCTTTTTGAATGATTCAGTCGGGAGGGTTGAAACGATGAGGTATTAAACAGTTTTGTTTGTGTCTGGGCAGAAAACAGAGGCAAAAGCTGCATGATCGCTTGAGGCAGAGTATACGAAACCGCAATGCTCTGGCTGACGCAGGAAACGGTCAACAGCTGCCTCAAAAACATCACACGCCACCGCAAACCCTGCAGCTTGTTAACGTAAGTGACGGAAATGAGCAGGCACGTCCAGAGTTCGGCCCGGGGGCCAATTCTGACCCGTGTTCACATTTACATCGGCCTGTCATAAAAATCAAGAATAAGTCAGCAGTGTTGAACGCAGTATAATATGCACACTTACAAGAAAGATATTTTATATTTCACCAGAAGATGGCAGTGCACAGTTCAAGAGTGAATGAAAATGAAATGAAAATCTTTCATAAAATACATCAATATTAACGGTTAAGGGTTCAAATAATAGCCTGCAGTGTTTTGTATTAATCTAACGTTTGCGCAAAGTAATTTAAATTTTAGGAATATTTGTAGTGCCTTAAATTTCATGTTTAATATTTTGAAACATAATCTTGTCTATAAATGTTGCCCATGGTCATTATATCTTATATAACGTATCTGTAATATATCCTCATGTGGCAGTTCCTGGGTATAGATGCAGTTCGGTGACCCTCATGTTCCCCAGACCTGAATCCATCCTGGACCCTCAGGGGATTTATTTATCGCTGCATCTAACAACCTCAGCCAGTGTTGCTAGACTGCTTTGGAGCTCGCTGATGTCCCTCAGGACCCCCATCCAACATCTTATCACGATCACGGCCAGTTGTTTGGCGTCAGACACACTACCGAGCAACAAATATCGAATCTGCTTGTGATTCTTGTTTATTGTACGTTTTTGTTTGTGATAACACTTAAGTTAATACATTGATTATCATTAATTTTCACATGTTTAAGTTTTTGAGCTCTACATTTCACTTAGTTTTAAATAGTAAATTACAATTTTAGCCTGTTCTTAGTTTGTCTGATTAAGCTATTGTATTGGGGATATTGTACGAACAAATGAAGGCTCGTGTGTTTCATGCTGTTCATTTTTAATTGTTTTCAACAGTATGCACCAAACAATCCTGTCCTTACTGAGCATATCATCAAGCAGGAAAAAGAAACCTCGTTTACCTTCTGCCAGAACGCGATGTGCTCTCAGTCTCCAGCTGCTGCCACTCATACGTCCATCCAATGGTACGGTCGGATTCTTTTGTAATACAGTTTGGGTCTGACGTTTCTGGGCTCCCAACACTTTTATAAGCATTGCACAGTCATAGGAACCTTTTTTTTGACAATTGTGGTTTGGTCCTTCTATATATCGATGTCGATAGCCCCATATAGAAATGTGAGGCGATTGTTTGTCTTTGCTTTCCTAGCAGCTACCACATTCTACCACATTCCATGTAGCATATTCGAAATATTATTTCTTTCTGTCCTGTTCATGTCTTAAAACAAGTGGTAGTGATAGCTTTCCTGAAAACCACAATTCCTCCAGCAACAGGACGATCCGTGGAAGATTAATAAGAGGAACGAGCTCTCTGAACAAGAATAATAAAATATTGAACCATATTAGTGCACATTTATTAAAGCTCCCACAATTTGCCAATTCTGAACGTTCTTTTCTATATTCCGTTTATATTACAGTTGGAGTAATGGTGTCACGTCTGACAGCCGACCCGTCCTGGGTTTGTTATCGGCGCAGAACAGCCGGAATGGCACCCCAAGTCACCGCGGACGTTTAAACGGTACTGGTGGAGCACGAGAAGTCAGTGCGTATGTGAAAACCTCCAGAGAAATGACAGAATCCTACAAAGAGTCACCATACAGTCAAAGGTACAGCTAGTCTGTGTCCGCTAACATAAACACCAGAGCAGCATGTTGCTCTTTTTAATAAAGACAAAAACTGTATATTTTTAATGAGCATGCACGTGTTACTATTTCATAGACTAAAGAACTTTCTTGAATTTTACATGAATACAGTAAATAACAGTTGTTTGTCTTGGTATTATGGCATAAATCATAATTTTAACACAAACTAAGTATGTATACAAAATATAATTGAACATTAATCGAACATATTTATTTCTGGATCTTAAATGCATCTGTGAACTTTTTATTTGTACTTGTTATATTTTTCTGTTCGGGCTTAAATAAAGAATTGTTTTCTCTTTGTAAGGGATGTTTCGACCGTGCCTGCAGCACAGCCCTCGCCTGTGAAGCTGCTCTCCCCCACAACGCCCTTATCTCCTCCCTCCGAGATGTCAGTAGCTCTCCCCAGCCTGGCAACCTCTGTTCCATCCATGGCGACGAGTCCATCAGTTGGGGACGAACGGCCCCTGCTGTACCTCACCCCCCCGCCACTCCGTGAAAAATCGGAGCCAAACAGAGCTCGTCAGCTCCGCAACTCGGCCCATTATAACCAAGGCCTGGAGGAAATCAGCCCTCCGACCAGCCCGCAACACACCCCGGAAGACGAGCTGCTCAACACCATCCAGGAGGGTGACAGTTCCATGCCCAGTTCTGCCACCCCCAGCCCTATATTCCAAAGAACAAAACCCGAAGTTAAGATTACCCAAGAGGAGCCGAAAGCATCGAGCGAAGACAGCTCTGAGAGCAGCAGTTCCGAGAGCGAGACCGAGGACGAGCGCATGGCTGAGGACAAACCTTTCCTACTCCAGAATCCGGGGGCTTTAGGAATGGCTGTGCTGGGGCTGGAGCTGGCAGACAGCAGCAGGACTAACACGGCATTGCACCTCTCCCCACAAGATGACCTGCAGAGCAGACTGGCCAGTGTCATGGCCAAGCAAGATCCAATTGCTGTATAAAAAGGAACAGAACAGAAAAATAACATAACCTTTATTTTCTATAAATTAAGTATTTGAGGGAAATGAGTAAAAAACAATAACTTTTATTTTTAGTTATATAGTTGCAACAGTCTTTTATAAATTCAATGTATATAAATGTGTTTGCATTATGACAAAGTGCCATGTATGTGTATATGGTCACAGTATTTCAAAGGCAGAGAAACAGTATCAATGGCGCCTTTAATTTCAGCATGAAGATGAAATGAAACGGCTTTATAACATTGAGCCAAAAATTCCTGATGTTCAACCAGCAAACTTGTAATTCAAAGTGTTTAAAGTTGGGTTAAGCATTGAAAGAATAAATTAGTTTGATAAATTATTCACCTCAAATACATTAAAATGAATTTTGATTCGTAAAGGCTGAACAAAACTCGTAAACGTTTGCCGGTTGAACTGACCGAATGAATGGCTTAATGTCAGTCACTTAACACATCCATTGGCTTTATGGTAATGCATTGTGGGGAAAGTATAGCGTTCATATATCATCTGGACTCCACACTTGTGTGACAATTTGTGTCCTTTGTGTTTTTCCTTTTAGAACATACTGATGTAATCTCGTTTGACTGGGCACTCGCATACGTGTTTGTTTGTTTTTTCTCTTCTGCAGCTGAAAAACGATGCCAGCCAAACGTTTCTCTTTTGAGATGGTACAAGAGCAGACTATAAACTATCAGCTATGAATTTCAATGGTGCATACAATACCTATAAATACTGTCCATATTTTATAAAAGAAAAAAAGCATAGTGTGTAAAACGAGACATTGAGTTTGCTTTAACACTTTGTGAACTGGACAGAAGATACAGACTGCTTATTAATGTCAGGATACCATAAACGCAAATATAGTTATTTGTTTCTGTGAAATAAATCCTTTAACTGGCCGATTTGCTTGCTGGACAGACCGAGCGGGCAGAGAAATGCAAATCAACGCTAGTAGCTTGTCAATGCTGTGGTAAAAAAAAAAAAAAAAGCCTTCCGCCGTTTTCTATCTACCATCTATTATAAAACTGAACATACTGATATTTAGCAAAGTATTTATTTTGTCTATTTATTGCTTATTTATTTATTTATTACCTCGGCCTCATAAACGATCCACAAAACTTTCTACTTTAGTGTTATCATATAGTCATATTATCAATATCAGTACTTTTATGATTCGGGTCCCTTTTTTTATCATTCCACTTTATTTATCAATATGTTTCTTTCTTTCTTGTTCAAGGCCTAGTGTATCATGCAATATTAATAAATTTACAGCTGATTGATGTCATGAGTGGACAGTTATATCACCATTTATAACAAGGCGTACAGAAATGATACATTTATAACATAGTTATATTAAGCCTATCATACACAAGCACGGGTCACTTCTAAAACACCCCATGATGCATTGCTTTCAAACCAAGGAGTGTTTAATGCTTGTAAATACAAACACATATGATCGACTCAAACCCTGGGCTTTCTGTCATTCATAATACTAATGTAATATCAAGAAGACATATATATATATATATATATATATATATATAAACTTTAAAAAGCGTTACTGGTTTTATTAGATTTCTGTTTTGAAGCTTTTTTTAACTGTTTAACCACACTGCAGGTATAAATGAATAAAAATCATCTGTCGAAGTTCCAACGAACAGCAGGAAACAAATGTGTGATCAGTCGAAGCTTTAGCTGGTTTATTCCCAAAATCATTACATTATAAATTGAATTAAAGCAACAACAAAAAGATCATCTACAATAAAGGTGTTCTACATACTGTAGTTGTGTTAAGGTGGTGCATGAATACACAGGTAAGTAGTTACATTATAGATGCTCCTGTTCGATTTGTTTGGTTGTTTTGATCTTATAAATTTGATCTGAGGATCATAAATCGGGCGGCCCGGTGGCACAGTAAATACTGCTGTCACTAAAACAGTCCTGGGTTCTATTCCTGTTTGTGGACGGTCCAGGAGGTCATGTGCACGATAACATGTTATCCATATTTACATTTTCAGCATTTCAATTGATAATCGATCAATCAAGGGTTAAGGGCCTTGCTCAGGGGCCCCCAACACTGACAACTGTAACTATCCAGCCACTAGAATGCATAAAACAGTGTTTTGCCGATTCCGAGCCTAGATAAATAGGGAGGGTTGTGTGTGAAAAAAGCATTCAGTGTTGAAACTAGACTAAATCAATAATACCGATCACAATCCTCTGTGGCGACTTCAACACATTTATCATTTTGAATGAAACATATCGGGATGGGAAAACTCAGGTTTGTAAACTGATCTGACTTGTTTGGCCTCGGTGATTACAAGTGAAACACTTATTCTATCGTTTCCGACATTTTACGTACAACGAGCTCCTAACACACACCAGACAGCATTTCCGTGAGAGTTTCACCACCAGTATCATGTACGTGTTCAGACATGTGATCTGGTACAAGCTCTCCACATTCTTTAAGCTCTCTCCACCTTGAGTAATCACAGATAAACCGACAGGGGACACCTAAGTGGGTCAAAAAATTCACACACACATACGCGCACACCAATCAAACTTCCTTCGGTATGGCTCGCATGACATCGCACAATATCTCAGACCCTGTTTTTATTTCACCTGAATTACTTTCATTGGTTTCTGTACTTACGGTGCCAGTTTTAGGAAGGTGATTCAATCTAATGACAACTACAAAACAGTAACAGCAACAAAACTAGAACGAAGGGGAATATAACAAGTTTTCTTTAAAACAAATAATAATAAAACGGATCACGTTCCGCTATGGCTGACTGCATACCGAACCCTATTCTGAATACTCATCTACACCACTGATTTATGGCATGTAGCGAAATTCTTCTAATTTCCCGAATCCCAATACGTTCCATAAACAGGAAAGGGTTAATAGTTCCCAAGAAGTCTCTGAACCCGGCCAGCAATACATACACGTAGTACAAAAGTAATATATAACCTATTTAAGTTTTATTGCTTACCCACTTTCTCAGCCCACACACACACACGCTCCGGCTATGAGAACCCTATTTGCATTTGCTTTGTTAGCCTGGATCCTATCCAGTCGTTTTATTCATATCTATAAATACTTTTAACGAGTGTGTAGATTCATGCATTTAAATACTCCAGCTGTTAGCACATAAACATCTCTTTCATAAACATGTAAATGCACGTATGTGGATAAGTGGTGGTATGTTAAACAACCTGTTACGTACACATCACCTGTATGAGAATTGAAGCTAATAAAAGTCGAGCTTTATTTAGGACTAAACGTGACAACATTTCGAGGGAATCTTGGGAAATGCTACAGACGTGCAAATCTGGGGAAAATAATTCACCATCAGTACAACAATATTAACTAGTTATTATTATATTAAACAGTTATAACTATTAAAACAGAAAAGATAACACAGATAAAGGTAAATTCTAACTATGAGCAAATATTTGTCATCATTAGATGTTTAGCTTCTTACAAATCAACACGTGTGAGAACATGTTAATCAAATCAAAATCAATTGTATTTGTCATTACACATATACAGATGTGCAGTACAACGAAATGTTTCTCTTTGCATATCCCAACTTGTATGGAAGTTTGGGGTTAGAGCGCAGGGTCAGCCAACGTACAGCGCCCCCTGGAGCAGACAGGGACCCAACAGAGTCTGGATTTGAACATCCAACCTTTGGGTTCCAAGCCCAACGCTCAACCCACTAGGCTACACTGTCCGATACTGTTAAATACTCATGCTGACATTGTAACTGAAGTGCTCGTTCTAGAATTGTTCTTGTACTGTGTTAGCAAGTTTAACTGTATAGTTGCATTAATACTGAATTTAGCCCACGTCACAACCCGACCAGCCACGGTAACCCCGGTGCAGCTCACTGATACATGTAGCATCGATCTTATTCGGACTCTTAAACAATCTCGTAATTCAGCAGATCCAGTCAGATCCACTATAAAGTTCTAAACTTATTTATTACAGAATGACTCTCACTGACATGGTCAAATATATGATGACCGATGATCTGGTCCAACCTGAGAACCAGAAACTAAAGCACGACTTCAGTGGTCCGGAATCTTTGCACCTCAAGAAAAAACAATGATGCATGTGGTACAAATTGAATTAATAATTCATGTATTATGCCTCGAAATTTATTTTAAAAAGCAGAGGGGACTGGCACTGTTCAAATCGCCTGGTTGACAGCACTTCTCGTGTTGCCAGGTGCAGGACGTACCAGCTAAATAGGTTGATATAAAGATATTTGTTTGCATTACACATGGATTTATATGATGTAGGGATTTGTTGAAAATGTACTTTATGATTTTGTATTATTTTACACAAGAAAGGAAATGTACAGCATTATTTTGTACTTAACATATAGTTTGTACTTAGAAATAGAAAAATAAAAGGGAATTCGTTATTTAGATGATTGAAATAGAAGCACAAATACATTATTTCATATCCTTATATCCTTTTTTTCTAAAAATAAAAATAATAAACGGAAACTTTCTCATTATTTGTCTTCGATTGCAAACGATTGGCAAAGCATCGTATCACATCGGGGGCTGATGGTATCGTTACGGCCCCACATATAAACATTTCAAAATGTATTCGGCATAATGTGCGGTCAGTACTGATCATTATCGTTTAATGGGAAGCTAATCGTGTAAACTACATGCTGGTATGAATGTTTGAAATGTTTGTCAAAGTCGAATAGTGGTTCTCCTCATATCGCTTACTGGTCTGGTCAGATTCCAGTCAGTTTCAGCCGCATGAGTGCAAAACATCGAGAGTGGATACTCTTGTAAAACATTTGAGGTATTTTCTACAGATAACTTCAAACAAGGTCACTTTTTTGAGTATATAAACCTGTATAACGTTTATCATGCTGTGTTGTGTTGCTCTGTGATAAAGAAGAAAATGACAAAACACAATCACGTCATGATTTAAGAATTCAGGACATCTGATGCTAAACAAGCTGGTTGGAATGATTAGTCTTAGCTAAGTCATTGGTTTCTTTTCATTCACAGAGCTAATTTATTAAAAAATACCCCAGCTCAGACCCTCAGGTGGTGGGGCCGGGCTTCGCTGATGTACTAACGTCATAATTGAAATGAGCCAGCAGCTCTCAGGAGTCCAATGAAACGGTTCATCACTCTTATTGCTCCAGCTGTTGCAGAATTGCTGGGGGAAAGTCCACCGGAAGACAGCGGAGCGAGATTCGTTATGTGATCTGACTTGAAGCGAGACCTGATGACCGCACAGATCGGGAGACGGATGTTTCATTGTTTTAATTGCTGAACAAACTGAGTCACGAAGCTTAAGAAACCAAAGCATTTAAGTGATAAATGGGCTTACACCTGAAGATACAGAATTTCATAGTTCGTGGGTGATAAAGAAAACACATCAGTTAGATATTAAACTTACACTAAGCAACGTTTAGAGTTTATTAATATGTTGGATACTAGTTTAGATATTGAAACGAGTTATTATCGGGTAAATGAATCGTTCCTTCTGCATGGTGCTTCGTCCCTCATGTTTAGACTCATGTTTAGTGCATTATTGTATATACTTTGTATATATTTGTATTAAAAGAACCGAATAAATCAAAACCTTTAACATTCGTATATTTCGAGTAATGTTACTCTGTGGAATCTTCTTAAAGCATACAGTGTGTCTAAAGCTACGTTTTTGGTGATCGTGTTTATTATAGGTGACATGACTAGTACATACACATTATGTCTTAGTCTGTATGTTTGTGTGCGATGAACTGCAAGTTAAAACAAAAAAGCACAGCTGTGTGTTTTAATGTTAGTCAAACTCTACGAGATGGAACGATTCGCTATAAGAGATAAGAGCTGATGCATTGTAGTTTAGATACAGTATAGAACTTATCTTTTTAAAGTAGCCATTTAAAGGCATAGTTTTCACCTACATCAGCATCGTAAGTATCTTGTGATGCCAACACAACACAAGTGTTTGTTTTGTGTGTAATAGGGGACACTAATTCTCAAATGAATTGTTTTCATTACTTCCGATACGCCGAGCACCACAGAGGTGCATCACTGATGAAATTAAAAACTGTACCCGTTCATATTAGCTTGCTGGCAATGCTGAACGAGTAAAATATTTGAAATATGTAAAGCACGACAAAGCCAAGAAGTCATCAAAAGATTCGAAAAACTTGACGTTTCCTCGTTTCCCTTCGATCTGACAGCTGGTGGGAGATCTTATTGCATGTGAATCAGTCAGAGGATCATGGGAGGAGGAGGAATGTCACTGTCTGCAGCTGATGTTTTGTTTTCGTATGCTCTGTATTGTTGGAACACGCGAGCTGGGGTAGAAATTGCCCCGTAGATAAGGTAAGGCAACGTTTGACAGGATGGTGGGCGTACAGACACACCCTGTGATTTGAGCTTCTTTAACGTTTCACGTCTGGCAGGTTTACGTCCTTGTGTGATTGCTTTGATTTCGTTTGCCGTTGAGCACTACTCTCCTCATGACCGTAGGCTGAGTGATGACGTGGGCTGATTGATATTTTCCATTAAGATACTTTCTGTTGATGCTCGTTACGTGTGGTTTATTACAGCTGCTCAACAGGCCGCTCAGGACACACACGCTTCTGATTTATTTGTTTTCATTTGCCAGTCGTTGACCTGGGTAACAGGCGGCTTTTGGTTCTGAAAAAGTTTGTAAATATTTTTTGGAAGTGAGTGAAAGAGGTTCAGATTTATTTATCCCATTGGGATGATTCCCTCAGGGAACTGAATATTCCAGCAGCAACGTCAGTAAAATACAAAGATTAGAGTGAAAGCAAAAATATATATATACAAATACAATATACTGTATTTTAAATATATATATAGAAATATGTGTGTATGCCTGTGCAGGACTAAAAACTGATCAATCAAATCTTCTCTTCATTCGATTTTGTTTTTACTTTGACCTCTGTAGAAAAAAAGTCGGGCCGGGTCCTTTGTGTGTGTGTGTGTGTGTGTGTGTGTGTGTACCTTCCTGTGTAATAATCATGCGTGTAGCAGACACTACAGAGACTATTAAACGCTGAAACATCTACAGAACGATCTCTGGAAATATGGAATTTGTCCTGTAGATATCTAACCACTAGGATGCATAAGCCAGTGCATCGTAGTGCCATTTCCAAACCCCGATAAATAGGAGGGTTGTGTGAAATTAATAATGCAGCACACCACCCGTTGTGATGACATCTAACAGAGAGCAGCCAAAAGAAGTGAAATGAATAAGATGTGTTATGAAAACTTGTAGAATTCTTTAAAGCAAACGTATTGCAAACATTCCAACATGAATCGGAACCTCGTCACCTGACTCCATGTCAGAAATCCCTGAAAATGATCCCTCGTGAGCGGTAAACCGAGGACATCAGTAAGGTGACCTGGTTTAACAGGAAACCATGCCTTTGCATGAAAGGACTTTCGATCTTGCACTCTGTGTATCTATTTTAGGCCGATTTCTTTTTCCACCATCCATAATTCATCAGTCATGACCTTAACCATTTACTACACACTCCTTTTTACATGCAACACACAGTTTCTTTATCTAGCTCATCTAATACAGAACAGGGTTTGTTAGAGCCGGTACAAATCCTTGACTTGTCGTGTGGCAGAAATACTGCAGCAGTCACTGCTGAGATAAACATAGTTACCTTGACTGTACACACGACGTAACGATGTCAAAGCAAATCAAAACAGAACCCACGGCGTGCATGAATACTCATTCTGTTATTCTATTATTTACGATCATCGTAAAAACTATTATTATGTCATATCAAGCCCCCCAACATACACTCTCCTTATACACAAATGTTTGCTTTTCATTAGAGAAATATAACACGCCAACGTAACTGGTTCCAAGAACGGATAAATAGGGAGGGTTAAGTCAGCAAGGCTGTAGAAATGCCAGATCAATAATGCTGGTCACGTGGTGGCGAGCCCTAACTGGAGCAGCTGAAAGAATAGAAGGAAATAGGATTTGCTAGGGCTGTCATTTACAGCAATGAGTCGCCATCTAGTGGCCACTCAGAAAATACTCGAAAATGTTAGCACTCAGTGAACGATCCAAGTTTAGAAGCAGGAGCTTGGCTTAACTTGATACTTACTCAAATGTCCTGATGTCCTGAGTAAGACAAACGTTACATTACTGCTCAGAATCCATCGATTTATACAACAGCAAGGTCTCTGATTCACTGACAGTAGCATTAAATTACAATATTACATGTTAATAACATGTTTCTGCTTATAAAAGGAAGGAAGGAAGGAAGGGAGGGAGGGTGGATGGGGGGGGGGTTGGGTAGGTAGGCAGGCAGGCAGGGTAGGCAGGGCAGGCAGGCAGGCTGGTTGGTTGGTAGGTAGGTAGGTAGGTAGGTAGGTTGGTAGGTAGGAAGGTAGGTAGGTAGGTAGGTAGGTTGGTAGGTAGGTAGGTAGGTAGGTAGGTAGGTAGGTTGGTTGGTTGGTTGGTTGGTTGGTAGGTAGGTAGGTAGGTAAATAGTGAGAAAGGTAGGTAGGTAGGTAGGTAG
>JAOTRQ010000005.1:391293-404275 GCA_028565875.1 Hoplisoma paleatum | reverse complement strand
ATGGATGGATGGATGGATGGATGGATGGATGGATGGATGGATGGATGGATGGATGGATGGATGGATAGATAGATAGACATATAGATTTGTGTGTGTGTGTATAGATAGATAGATAGATGGGTGGGTATGTAGGTAGGTAGATAAATAGACAGATAGATACTAACATAATTAGGTACGTTTGGACTACATTGAATGTTTAACATTGTGTGTGTGTGTGTGTGTGTGTGTGTGTGTGTGTGTGTGTGTGTTTCGCTGGGGCTTTTTTTAGCCCTGTATTTAAAAGAGACAAGAGAGGCATGTCAAACAACAACGGCTACACAAATGACCAACACCTGTTCTATTCTCACCAGTGTTACTCCGAAGGACACTGAGGACAGTGAGACAGTATAAACTGGTCACGGAAGAATTTTTTTGTCTTTGTTTAGTGTCATTTGTTTGTTTTTTTACTGTCCACAGTTGAATTGATTTGTTATCTGCGGATTGGATTGTTTAAATAAATTATGTCAGTTGAAGTTTATTAATTATCTAACCGAAGCCTCTTAATACACAATCATTTACTTATGTAAATCCAGGCCAGTTCGCAGCTGTAATTGTTTTGGTGTTGATCATCGTCCCGCACTTATTAAGAGGTCCAGTTGATGTCCATGTTCTCACTACATGTCTTTTTTTTTTTGCTCCTTAGATAATCCAAAAACCCAGTCCTGATCTGAAGCAGCAGCTGGCAAACTACTCTAAACGAGTAGCCGGATCGGTCTCCGAGCTCATCCAGGCAGCCGAGGCCATGAAAGGTTTGGTTCGAGTGACCTCTCCTGTATACAATAGTCTTAAGATATACCAGCAGCATGTATTATAAAGCTTCAAATACAGATTAGCGAAACGTTTCTGCATGCAAGCATCTACACAAGATTGTCACATATATTTACCATAACGCACAGTAATTCTACCATTTGCATTCTGGGTAATGTTTACATTCAGCTGAGCCAATCAGCACCCAGGATACTTCACCACATGCTCTGATTGGGCTGTTTCTCTGTCATCTGTCTCATTAGCACAAACAGAGGAAGCATGAATAGTTTCAGAAATATAAAACATAGATTGAAGCCACAATCGTCGAAATGTGATGTAAGAGGGATTAGTGTCGTCAACACAACCAGCTCCTGTGTATTCACAATACAACAATATTCACTGTTCACCACCAGGTTCTTTTTTTTGACAGGCACTGAATGGGTGGATCCAGAGGACCCCACTGTTATCGCAGAAAACGAGCTGCTTGGTGCAGCGGCTGCTATCGAAGCCGCCGCCAAGAAGCTGGAGCAGCTTAAACCGCGAGCCAAACCCAAGGTACGAAGACCATTACTTTTGGTGACTTAAGCTTGCTCGTACCCTAATCAAGTATGTGCTACTGGTCTAGCTGTAATGTTATTCAGGTTTAAGTATCAGCCCAGGTTACTGGGTGTCATAAAGATAAAGATCATTCTGGTACAGTGAGGATAGGGAAGATCGGTTCTGAACTACACTCGGCTTATATACATTACGACCTGTTGGCATGTGTTGGAAGATCTCGTACCTTTACATTTTTACATAACAAGCAGAACAACGTCGTTGCTTCGTGCTAAGTACTTGATTTCCATTTATCAAGAATCAAAACCACATTCTTGTTTTGCTTTAAACAGTTTGCACGCAAGTTCGGACGAAAGGTAAATGAGAAATCATAATCCTGTTCTCATGACATTTCATCAGTTGTGTTGTTCAGAACAGGAAGAGCCACGTCTCATCGTGCTGTTTTGTTAGTTGTTGAGCGTGAAAGTAAACCAACACAACTCCGATACATTCTGATTTAATAAAGTCTGGGTTTGCATTTTCGACAGGAGGCCGATGAGAGCCTGAATTTTGAAGAGCAGATTTTAGAGGCAGCCAAATCGATCGCCGCAGCCACTAGCGCACTGGTGAAGGCTGCATCCGCTGCACAAAGAGAACTGGTGGCCCAGGGCAAGGTGGGTATCATTGCATCAGCTT
The DNA here is from genome assembly GCA_028565875.1 of Hoplisoma paleatum. Taxonomy (NCBI): domain Eukaryota; kingdom Metazoa; phylum Chordata; class Actinopteri; order Siluriformes; family Callichthyidae; genus Hoplisoma; species Hoplisoma paleatum. The sequence goes on along the minus strand of JAOTRQ010000005.1, from coordinate 402,259 downwards.
GACAAATCATTAATATCTGTTTATACTGGAAACAGCTTAATACGAAGCCCAGTCTCGTGGGAAAGTCATATTTAAGCTTAAGCTCTGCTTGTTTGCTTATGTGCAGGTCGGCGCCATCCCGGCAAACGCAGTGGATGATGGGCAGTGGTCTCAGGGTCTCATTTCAGCCGTAAGTTTCTTCTTCACACTTTTGCTACCCACGCTTCACTTGCAAATTAGTCTGACGCTTAATGTCAAAGAAAGAGACCAAAAACATGCAGGCAGGCTTATTGGAGATACCGAAATTTTCCCGTATGTGTGTTTGTCTCCTTACTTGCCCCGTGTGTGTCCCACCCTAAATAGAATTATAACATTTTATAAATGGACTTTCCTAAACCGTGTATCATCTGTGTTTGGAAGCGGAAACTCGATGATGATAAATGATCTGGAGGTAATGTCGTGTTCGTTCTGTGTTGCAGGCTCGTATGGTCGCTGCAGCCACCAATAACCTGTGCGAGGCAGCTAACTCGGCGGTGCAGGGTCACGCTAGCGAGGAGAAGTTGATCTCCTCAGCTAAGCAGGTGGCCGCTTCCACCGCTCAGCTGCTTGTGGCCTGCAAGGTCAAAGCCGACCAAGATTCGCAAACCATGAAGAGACTCCAGGTGAGTCGGATTAAACGCCGTGCAGTATCGTCTCTCTGCTTAAAAGACCTCAACGGGGGTGGAATCATGGAGATGCTTTTAGAATCATGGTTCCCCAGTTCGACTGCTGATCTCTTGGGTTCTAATAGTGAGCTAGCGCATTATTCAGAGATTTTAGATTTCCTTCTACGTGTGTCACCCATTGAAGGGAGATCTCATCGACGCTGGCTCTGTAACCACGGATAGAGATCCGAGGTGTCATGCTCTAGGATTACATGGCATTTCCCTCCCAGTCCAGCTGTCCCATTGAGCTTAGGTCCTGCTATTTTTAGCCTGTATTGTCCTCGTCTTGTTAGTATTGTTCGCTTCTCTTTTTGTCTGTGCACTTTATTGTGTTCGTCCCATGTTTGTGTCCTCTGTAGTAATCAACTGTGTCATCTCAGACTTTTAGCATCGTTTACACCCAGCATGTGTGTGTTGACACGACACATTTTCAGTTTCAGTACATCATTGCCACAAATGACAAGAATGAACTCGCCAATAATTTTTTTTAATCCTAATATTTTACTCATTCTAGTTTTATTTCATTTGTAATAATTACAAATTACATTATATTACGTCTACTTAGAAATGTAGATTCTGACGTAAAAACTGTTTTTTCTGCATTATTATAATTTCTCAGGGCTTAATGATGAAAGGACGAGGGCTGGCTCCCAAATCCAGAATAAATATGCCAAGTAAAATGAAAACAGTTCTGTTTTATCCTTTGCTTTTTATTTTTTTTATAATAATTCTACATCTTCAGAGATTGTCCGGTTTGCTAACTAACATGTTTTTTTTTTTTACACGTCACGCTTCTGTGCCGTTTAGTCTCCTGTTCAAATCCTGAATCGGACTGATTAATATGCTCAGATGATGACGTCTCGTAAGGGAACATTTTCACGTAATGGAAATAGAAATTACCACGGAGTGTTTCCCAACAGCTCTGTAGGTTCGGCTCTCCTGACCTCTGTAAATCAAGCCGCCCCTGATCGAAATGCAAACTGAGCTCTAACTCACTCTGTCGGCTCTCCTCGGTTATCGCTACCTCAAAAGGCAAAACATGAAAATAAATGTTTAAGATAGAAGGGCCAGAGGAGTCGGTAAGGGGTCGGTGTGTTTGGTTTTGTATGAATCATGGCTGGAGTGCTGGCTCGTTTTTTTTTCTTTTTCTGACTACATTTCCTTTTAAAGTCCTGAACAGAGTCCACACAGGAGCAGTGTTATGCTTTAATGTGGGCTTTGTCTTCCCCCCTCGTACTGCATTCTGATTTGAATAAGTGTTTATATTGGTGGGACTTTGTATACATTAACACAATCATGTAAAATGACAGAAATAGGATGATGTCAAACAATGGTTTCTTCTTTGAATGTGTGACACATTTTTTTAGAGAACTTATAAAAATTATTTATGGATTTATATTTGGCCCACTGTGGAAGGTTTGCGTTTTAACAGTCTACCTCTGTGGTTCTCTTTCAGGCTGCTGGTAATGCAGTAAAGAAAGCTTCCGACAATCTTGTAAAGGCAGCACAGAAGGCTGCGTTTGATGCTCCGGATGATCCCGGTGTAACGGTGAACAAAAGGATGGTGGGCGGCATCGCTCAGGTAAAAACGCTCTCCACCGATCTGTTTAGCAGACCATCGTTTAACCCAATAAAATTCTTTAAATGAAAGTGTGTGTGTTTCACCTACAGATCATCGCTGCTCAGGAAGAGATGTTGAGGAAGGAGAGGGAGCTGGATGAAGCCAGGAGGAAGCTGGCACAGATCAGACAGCAGCAGTATAAGTTCCTGCCCTCCGAGCTGAGGGAGGACGGCCCTGAGCAGTGAGGAGCATCATGGGACAACACACCTGCTGCATAGAGCCGCCAGGCCCGAGCACTTCATCGATCCGAGCATCAGATCACAGCCAGATTCTTTTCCTCGCAGGAATAACAATCAGGCTGAATAATTAAAGCGATGTAGTAGGTGAAAAGTCAACAATTGTATCAGGATGTCTATTTGATAGAAGTTGTTTATTTTTCTGTAATGAGCGTCACGGTTCACCACCAGATTCTTGGGGGGAGGGGTTCTTTTTTTCTGTTTTTTTTTGCACATTGTATGCAAGTAACTGCGCTTTTTATTACAGCAAAATGATTATGTTAGTGCTATATTTAGAATTAGTTCGATTTCTGTAAAAGCATGGGGCCTGTTTGCAGCTACAGTTGTTTTAATGTCCTCTATCATTTCACGTACTTTTGGCTGCTTTAAATGAAAGTATTTTGCCAGCTCCTTGATCATGTGAACAGTTGTCGGGACACTTCATAGGGCTCCTCTTGCTTTTTGTTTTTTGGGTAAGTATTGGGGGCTGCCAAACTAACCAAAGTGACGCGTTTTAACGCGATACGTTCACAGTATGTAATGGGGTGTTTATATTTTTGTTTAGTTTTTTGTTTTGCTTGTAATCAGCTTCCAAAGATTTGTTTGTTAGCAGAGGCTGTTTGCTAGAACGTGTCGTGGTTTGAACCAGATGCCGGTGAATTCATGTTCATGACAGTTGGACCAGCAGTGCAATGATGAACTTTGCGGTAAAACAATTCAAAGAGAAAACATATCATTTTAAATAAAGAATTTAAAAAAAGATTAAGAATAATAAAGCTATAAAAATGTTACAAATGCTATCTTCTATGAATTGTATGTTAATTCACATTTGTCAAGTGTTTGTTGTATGTAAACATTTAGGTCTTCTGGCAGTATTTTCAAATGTCCGTCTTCAAATGTCTGTTCAGTTTAAAAGCCATATCTTTTGTTATTTTTGTTTCAAATCATGAATTTTTATGCAATATGGTGCTACATAACGGATTCCTTCTTTTTTACAGTGGCACATTGAATATCCCACTCGATCACAATCAAGTGTGAATAGATGTAACACACACACATGCCTGAAAATGATTTAAAAGTATTAATAATGAACGGATGAAATCTAAACCAGCGCCGGGATTGAGAACGTCACTGTATTTGCCAGGTTTGCCTGTTATGTCGCATTCACTGCATTTCAAAGTGCCTGTATGTTTTTATAAGCGTTGTACTGTTAACATTTTTCCCCTTTTTATGTGCACTTCATTCTTCATCTAACTTAACAAAATCATATAAAGTCACTCTTTTTTCAAAGACACCTTGTGTTGCCAATGTTGTTTTTTTATGAACTTATTTATACAGAATTTAATGTGTCACATTAAATGACCAGGTCACGATCAGTCAAATAAACCACTGAAAGAGATTTGCAATGTAGAACCAGGATAAAATTAATTGTGTGTGTGTGTATATTTACTATACTATTGCTGATTTGTTTACTTTGTTATTTAACTTATTTACACTGCTGAGATTGTGTAGTAAAGTATCTATAACTGTGCAGCAGTTCTAGTAGAATAAGCCAATTCTTTGTAGTGATATTTCCACCCATAATGCTTCACAATAATCAGGTCTTGGCCTGAGTCCCAGGTGGACTGGTGCGGGTCTTTTCAGGGTAGAGTTTGCATGTTCTCCTTATGTCTGTTTGGATTTTCTCTTACCACAATCTAGTCAGGTTAATAGCAGCTACCAAGATACATTAAAGGTTTTAGCAGAAAATGATGCATAACTATGGGCAAGCTCAACACGACTGCTTAAGATTTAAGACGTTTAAAACTTTGTAGGAATCTGGTTCTAGATCTCTGTAATATTTATCTGCACAAGCATAATCTTTGTGAAATTATATTTTTAATAAGACGTTTTTACATTCTGTAAATCAAGATGATACAAATGCTTTTCAGCTACCGGACTCAAGATTGATTTGAAAATTTATGTTACTTAGTATGAACAAACGAATTGAGAAGGACATTTTAGTACTATTTAAAATGAAAATTATAAACAACAATCATATGTTGTAGTTATAATCCTCAATTTGGAAGAGTTTGGAAGAATTTGGTAAATATAAAGATGGGCCAACATTTCACCACAGTAATGGTTGCCAGTTACACGTCAGCTAAAAACAATTCACATAATTTTGTTAATACAAAGGGTGTGGGTTGGGCAACACATTTATCAGCTTGTGTCTTCGTGTATATAGTATGAAGAGCATTTGTTTTAATGTTATATGTAGGAATAGAGGTTTCAACATGACTTGAACCGTGATCCAGCCCGTTTCATTCCTCACTCATCTTGGTGCATTAAAGCCTCCCAAAGAAGGGAAAAAAAGCTCTCAGTCAAAATCTAAACCAATTCCTGAGCTGAGCTGGATCAGATGGTTATTATTCACTCCTCCTCCCCCATCATCTCCTCCCGGTTACTTCAACAAGCTTTCCAAAAAAAGTGCTGCTCTCATTTTGGAGAGGATTCCTGCCTTCCCACCTAAAGCATCCAATTGGGCTCAGCTGCTCCGGCTTTACTGTGCTGGCTCGGACGAAGCCCTTCACTTCTCATCTGCACCGTGTGTCTGCTCCCAGCTCTCTCAGTCCTCAGGAGAAACTCCAGACCAGCTGCCACCATGGAGGCCATCAAGAAGAAAATGCAGATGCTCAAGCTGGACAAGGAGAATGCCATCGATCGTGCAGAACAAGCTGAGATAGACAAGAAGGGAGCTGAGGATAAGTGTAAACAGGTAATGGAGTAAAAGGAGCCGGATGGATGGAGGCATATGTGAGATTTAAATGGGTTAAACCTCAAGGATAATAAATCTTGTGTCTGCCTGTAATGAACTGTTTGTTGTTGAGTCTTAGTCATTAGAGGTGGATGAAACCCTAACAAGGGAGGAAATCCTGGGAACTTAATGACCAAGAGAGCAAAAGTCTACTTGGGCGGCCCAAATTTCAAACTGACCTCATGGAAAAAATACTTTTAATTAACTTAGTCTTGTGTTTTTTTTACTTATTAAATTGTTTACTAGAAGTGTCAGCGTGCCAGATGTTGATACAGATGAATTAATTTATTATTAATCTTTGAAATATTAATCTTCTTGAACTATTCAACTACTCTAATTAGAATAAAGTCTGTATAATTTACTACATGCTCCCAAAATAAAAAGATTTTTCATCTTCAAACACCTGAATTAAAATGTAACGGTTTACTTGATTAGTTTTTACATTAGCTTAAGTGTGTTTAAAAAGCTTGCAAGATTCTTAGACTTAAAGCAATAATCATTTGTAGCAAAACGACTGTGATTTAGCATATTAGGATCTTAACTTTTTATTATATTAGCTTTTATGATCTAATGTTAAGTATTTATTTGATCCACTGACAGTAAATAATATTAATCTGTGTTGATTTTGTTGCCGTCTTAAAGAACCAACCCGTACCAATCCGGTCATTTCTAAAGACAACCACGCGACCTTCTGTTGGGTGTTAGTTTACTCGGACATTGTTCCTGACCACAAAAGGATCAGGGTTGTATTGCGGGTCAGAGGTTTACCCAGCCACAGCAGGCTTAGGCTACACATGACGTCCAAATTGTGATGCTTCGAATAACTGCAGCTCATAGACGGGCAGAGTTTTTGGTTGAAATCGAAGCACGACATCAATCATGACCACATTGTGCTCGCACCAGCAGCTCTGTCACTCACAAGTGCTTTTTATAGTCCCTTTATTTTAAGCTAATGTTCCTTTGTCTTTTTTAACTGTTGAGAGAGGAGCAGCTGTGTCTATCAATTAAGAAAGTCATTGTAATGACAGGTTGAACTCAGACCTGTTCTAATTTTGACCAGTTTTAAAGTCAGATAGTCTGTTTTTTTTATTTAATGGAAATTCCACGTTTTCTCTGGCATTCAGTTCCTTGGTTTTGGCAGATTTCTGATATCCTCAGATTGGCATGCAGGCTATTTAATTATGGTTGCCCATTGACTTTGGTCTATTTTCATAGCTTGTGGTTTTTACTGCCATATGCAGTAGCAGAATGTTGCGTTACAAGCTAGCTATGTAGTTTAGCTATGAGTGTAATTTAACATATCTTCAGCAAAGATTCATGTATGACCTCCTGTGGCCTTCAGCATCAAAAATATAGATACCACTGCTGTGAAGTTCAGATTAGATTTGGATTCGAACTAATTGGTCTGTTGCACTCAAGAACAGTTTATGGCTTCCTTTAAAGTTGTAGCTTATGCTGACTACTGCTTAACAATGGAATTATTACACTTTAAATTACCCAATTAAACTTTTAAGACCAGTAGAGTTTACAGTACATACTTGTAAACAATCAATGCAACATTCTGAATGTATATATGTGATTCATTAAGCATCAGGGTATAATAATATTGTGAGTCTTACGTATAACGTGTGTGTGTGTGTGTTTCAGCTGGAAGAGGAGCTGCTGGGGCTGCAAAAGAAGCTGAAGGGTGTAGAGGATGAGTTGGATAAATATTCAGAGTCACTGAAGGATGCTCAGGAGAAGCTGGAACAGGCTGAGAAAAAAGCTGCAGACGTGAGTGACGCACATGTACACATTCAGATGTGTGGCACAACGACAAAGTGGGTCGCACTGTCGCCACACAGCTGGAAGCTCTTGGGTTCGAGTCCCAGGTGGGGCTGTATGTGTCAAATCTGCACATTAGTTTCTGCCGCTTCCCTCCCACATTCTAAAAACTTTCAAATGAGGTGAACTGGAGAGACCAAATTTTCCATGGACTACCTTTTCTACTGTGACTTTCAGTGTAACCAAAACGTACAACTATGTTAATCACCAGGGCCGACACAAGTCTTTATGGGGCCCTAAGCAGAATTTCATTTACACTGAGTGTGTAACGTATCCATTACCACTAACATTATTTATAATTATAACTTGCATAATATAGGTGTCATTCTGGTTATTATTTTTTTTTAACCTTAACAAAGAGCAAACTCCCAAAAATGTTCTACTTCATTTTCCCTTTTAACATTTTCTTAAACAGATGTGCAAATGTGTGCAATATCTCCCAATACAAAATCAAATAAATAAGTTAATGGCACAAAATACAGTGTTGAAAAACAAAAAAAGGAACTTTTATTTTTGAAAACTATGTGCATAGTTAAAGATATGAGCCCCAAATTAAACAGCTGATGTTACTACTCTTATTTTGTCCTGAGTAAAAGAAACTCATTTATCCAATTCACTCAAACACATACATGTATAAATATATATAAAAAAAACGTCTGTAGTAACACTTTTGGCCAGTAAGTGGCACTATAGAGCAGCAGTACACGTTAAATCAGTCCCAATAGGAGAATCTTTTAAGAATTCACTTCCACCACATGGTGGTGCTATTTTATTGAATTACAGCATGTTAGTAGCTCGGAGTAAAGTACAGTCTGCTTAATATTCTGTTGGAAAATATATATCTTAAAATATATATTAAACATCACCGGTTTGTTCCTGTCAGACTCTTTTCAGTTTAGATTTTTGTGCCATCAATCAGTCGAGAAATCACCTTTGTGTTTATAGCCACGCTCGAGAGAACTTTCTCAATGAGAAATTTTGATATGTGGGATAATATCATATTTAGGAACAAATCGAATGGAATTTTGGGAGAGAGGGGACCCTCAATTCTGGACCCTTTGTGGACACTGTGTACGGCTCTCATACTTTTGCCCTGCTTATACCTAACCCAAGGCTGAATTCCCCAAAACATCTATTGTTATCTCAAGGCCGGATTCCTAGAACTCCCTCCTCACAGCTCTTACCACGTCGACAACCACCAGACCTGATTCAAAAGGCCACACCATGCCTCTGGTGCTCTCTTTGTTGCTCTTTGCATAGAATTTAAAACAACGATGCTTGTTCTGAAAGCTAAAAGTGGAACCGCTTATTTTAGAATATGTGTCGTAATACGCTGCTCTGTAACTTGACTTATAAAAAGGACGTATATAAAGGAACATTCACTGTCTGTTCGAACTGCCCGATTCTCTCCTAGTGAACCACTAAAGTTTAGGGGTTTCCTGCAGTCCATTAGTTATCGTTGCTATAACAACCCTCATAAGGTAAAGAAATATAATAAGCCGGCTTCTGCATCTCCTCCTTTTCCCTGTTAATGTTTCATGATAACGACCTTTCCATTACACTTTAACCCAGTCTGTAGTCCTCATTCTCTGTCCCAGCAGCTTCCCTGCCCTAAATGTCATAAAAGTGCTCAGCAAACTGTGTAATCGAACAGCCTCTCTTTATTGATATTACGTGATATATATATGTAAGTCATATAAAAGTAAAATAATCAAGCCCGGGATAGAATGTAGTCATAATAGAAAGTCATTTGTGAGTTTTCTTCTAATTGATATGTATTGTATGTAAGTACGTCCGTATGTATGACTGAATCGACTCTTCGATTCTTTAAGCGGGACATAACTGTAAAGCATGAACAGATGAATCGACTCTTCGATTCTTTAAGCGGGACATAACTGTAAAGCATGAACAGATGAATCGGCTCGTCGATTCAATACATCGAATCATTTAGCTTTTTTTTTTTTTTTTTTTTAGCTGGTCAGCCGACGTCGTGACGTCAGTTAGATAAGAGAGGGCGGGGCTAGTGATGACGCAGAGGAGTTTCACAGACTTCATCTTCATCATCTTCATCATCCTCGTTCCTTCACCTTTTATTTTAAACTTAGAACTTAGAAAGACACGTTTTTCGCGTCATCTAGGGTGCCAGGGTGGCCGACTTGCGACCTCGCCAGTCCAGGGCTTTAAAATTTAGTCTTTGGCTGTCGCTAGAGACAAAGAGCGGATCTAGAATTAAACCTGGTGGGACTTTAATGGCCGGGATGTCATCTATAGAAGCAGTGAAGAGAAAAATCCAGAGTCTGCAGCAGCAGGCAGACGATGCTGAGGAACGAGCAGAAATCCTGCAGAGAGAGGTGGATACTGAGAGACATGCTAGAGAAAGGGTAAGAGAAACAAACACCCAGGACTGAGAACTGCAGATGAAACGTGACACCACTTTGTTTCACTGGCAGGACCATGAACCTGTTGCTCACTTGCTGGACTTGTGCAATGCTGGGTGCAGAAAACTTACACCCAGATGCTACAGCTGTTCTCATGTCATATTGATCCTACATGACATTATAATATAATAATATATATTATAATAGTTACTGAAAGCATAATAGAAACAAAACAAGACCAATTTAATTACACAATGCTAAAGGTTATTATACATCTATAAGCTTTAGGGAGGCAATGATACAATCTAAATCCTGTGCGATAAGCTTCTTATTGTCCTTTAAAATAAAATCAACCAGTAAGGCAACCAAAACCCCTTACTGCTGCCTTCCCCGGGTGCCGTGGCTAGGGCTGTTTCGCCGTGCTGGCCGGGTGTGCTCACTGCTGCCTCCTCCGGGTGCCGTAGTTTGGGCTGTTTCGCCGTGCTGGCCGGGTGTGCTCACTACTGCCTCCTCCGGGTTCCGTGGCTAAAGCTGTTCGCCGTGCTTTGTGTCTAGTGTGATCTCATTCATAAATGTGGAGGATTCGTTCTTGTATGTTTAAAAAAAAAACAGGATTCTACATTCTAAACAATCGAATACGAATATTTGTGCTCATCAGAATTCACATTTAGTGTCAAAACTCCAAACCAAAATAGAGAAATCATGGTACAGCCGATTTTTAACAGTTCTGTGGTGCATCGTTACACAACTACTGAACATCTTTGTGTTCTATGGAATTTAAATAATAAAGAAAGTAGTTTAAAATGTTGTAGTGTTAGTATTGTAGTCAGTATAGCATAGTATGTGTTAGTATAGTAGTAGTAGAATAGTAGTCAGCTTGATAATAGACTATTAGAAACTTGTGTTAAGGTCTTCTGATTTGATTTTTATTTAATTCAGTACTCCAATATTAATATTAGTGGACACACAAGATATAGCACGTTAATACATGTTACACAACTTATAATTGTATTATATTTTAATATATACCAATAACGTTTCCTATTTGACTTGCTCGCCCACTCATTTTGGTAACAGCTGACTTTAACAGCCGTAGTAAATCAGTGTGAGTTGTAATAAAGCTTTGCGACGCCTCGGATTTAAGCAGACGTATTAAGGCCGTGCCGTCTATAAACTTTGCTCCTGCTGTGAGCAACGGTTTGTCTCATCCAGACTGTTTAGCGAATCTGCAGCCACTTCCTGTGTCTTCTTTTTGTACTTGTTTGAGTAACCTGTCCTCAGTCTCAAGAGAGCACGAAGGTTAATCATTTCCTGTCCACTCCTCAGTCTGTGAGTCGAAGGGACCTTAGGAATTTCCAAGCTTCTTATATATCAGATACCGTGTTTCCCCGATAATAAGACACCCCCGATATTAAGACGTATCGGGGGTTTCAGGGGGGTCGGCTAAT
>JAOTRQ010000005.1:312791-323171 GCA_028565875.1 Hoplisoma paleatum | reverse complement strand
GTGTGTGTGTGTGTGTGTGTGTGTGTGTGTGTGTGTGTGTGTGTGTGTGTGTGTGTGTGTGTGTGTGTGTGATTTCTCTTGTTGACCTTTGCCACCTGACTAACTGGCAATCTACATCACCTCATGTTACCATAGTGACCAATAGTCCAGTTACTTTTTCCCATAATGGTCAGGCTGGCATGGTCTCCTCAGAGCAGGAAGGTGTTGGGTTTGATTCCCATGTCAGTAGCACGGTTGCCATCCACCTCCAAGGTCTTGGGTTCGATTTTCAAGTAAGTAACAGTGTCGGTGTAAAGCTGAAAGGTCCTGGGTTCGATTCCCAGGTCAGTTGCTCATTAGCTTTACAGATAGAAGGTCTTGGGTTTGATGATTTATAGATTGAAGGTTCTGAGGTTGATTCCCAGGTAAGTAGCAGTGATTCCTGAAAGCTTGATGGTTGTGGGTTTGAATCACAGGTGTGTACGTTCTTTCTACTCACAGCTAGAATGTTGTTGGTTTGAGTCCCGAATCAGTGTCACTAATTTCACACAGCAAGACGGTCCTGGGGTCGGTCTCAGATCGAACTCGGAACTTCCTGTCGTGATGTGACGTGCCACCCCAACATAAATATGATACAAATATGATGCATTTATTACTTTATACATTGGCGGCACTTGTCGCCTCACAGCAAGAAGTCCCGGATCAGGCTAGGGACTTTCTGTGCGGAGTTTGCATGTTCTCCCCGTGTCAGCGTGGGTATCCTCTGGGTACTCCGGTTTCCTCCCACAATCCAAAAACATGTACTAGGTTGATCGGAAATGTGTAAAAATTGTCCCGTAGTCACACCCAAGATCCCTGTAGAGATACAGGGTTGGGGAAAGACCTGGCAACCTACCTCGTAAAAATGTAATTGCCGAGATACTCTGGGGATCGGTAACGGTGCACAGAGTAACCCAGGGGCAAGGTCGTCTGAAGGGTAAAATAGATTGAATTAACCTTACTGCATGTCTTTAGATTGTGGGAGTGAACTGGAGTACCCAGAGAAAGCCTGTGGAGACATGTGGAGAACATGCAAACTCCACACAGAAAGCTCAGCATTGCCCACATCTTAGTTACTTAATTTGTAAACTTAATCTAATCTTAATCTAAATCAGAATATACAAAGCTGCCGAGTTTGATAAAATGTTTTATAAAAATAAATTATCCAAGTAGTATAGTGACTTTTTGTAGATTAAACATATTTATTATTATTATTTATTTGTAATAAATGAAGTTTGGTTGCATGCAGAACGGCTGACTCTACAGATGCCGTAACCCTGTTGACACTAAATGCAAATATAATTTGGAATAACTTACACAGTTTGCACAACAGTTGCTGCTACAGTTTGTAATTAATTTCTTGTCTTTTCAGCAATTTAAATAATAAAAATTATCATTTACAAAAAGTGATATTACTTAGTCCTTATTTCAGTATAGTAAACGTCCTACATTTTTTTCGGTACGAGATGTTCTGTTCGAAATTATGCACACAGTGCAAAAATGTTCATGTATGTAGTTAGAAAATCCCATCACGTATACATACAATAAAAATATGACAAAGCAGTGCCAATATTAATTTTATTAAGAGTTTATGAACATGAAAATGCTACCTACTGTTCCCCGAAGGGAACTCATGGTACAAAGTGTTAGCCTCCATAGAAATGACACAGTAAACAAAGTTTAAAGGAGGCACTGTCAGTCTAGAGCTGCAGTTCGTTCAAAATCTTTAGACCATTTATATCACATTACAATTATAAACACCCTGGAAAGGTGAACGAGACAAAATGGTGCTTCAGTGCTTACGTACATTTGTTGTAAACAAACGAAAGTTAAAAGAAAAAGAACGTACGTTAATGTACAAAAACAGCACAGAGTAAGTTGCATGTAGTAGCCCAACATTTAGGCATCTGAGCCACTAGGAGTCAAAAAGGACAGGGCAGAGATCACAACAGTAAGTGCACGAAACCACTAATCATCTTAATGAACTGCAGCTTTTGGACACCAGTTCAAGTCAATGGTGTAGTAGCAGACACAGTGGAAACGGGTGTTGTGCAAACCAAGAAGTCTCAGTTTGAATAACAACCTTTCAAAAACGAGTCATGTTTAGTAGTGCTTTTGGTGGACTCGATAACGGACCCCTGACGTGTTGTAAAGAGTTTCTTTAATGAGGCAACTTCTGCTGACAGGTCAGAAATGCCTTTCTTCAAGTACGAGTTCTCAGATTCCGAGATGGTGTAGCAGCCATCTCTAAGGTCAACCAGTTTGTTAGTCACAGGCCCGGGCGAATCGGGGCAAAGTCTGTTCTTGTAGCCAACTGGTAGAACCTCGGGATGGTCCTTGAGCCAGTACTCGGACTGTTGACTCCAGTCCTGGATCAGACCTGACTGGTTGTATTCTGATGTGACCCCGCGACCTGTCTGGTAGCATCCTCTGGCAGACATGTCGATTGGTGAAGCCAATTTGACGGAGGCGTCGTAATCGGGATCGACGGCCTCCACTTTGATCTGGAGGGCTCTGGATTTGATTCGTAGCTTGTGAGGCAGGGCTGAGGCATTGGCATCGGGTACTTTGACAGCGGACACGATGACGCTCTTTTGGTCTGCGGCGGAGGATGCCAGACCTTTAGGGACTTGCTGTTCGTCCTCCCCGTCTGAAGATTTGCTCACGGTGCAGTCGTCTCCATCTGAGGTACGAGGGGAGTTGCTGGATGATCTGGTGAGCGGCAGGAACGGGGATGGCTGGGAATAACTGTAGTGAGGATGGCTGTTCAGGTAATTTCTGTACAGTTCATAGGGACTGGATTGTTCCCCGGCCAGGCTGCCACTCTCATTGGACTCTTGCTTGAAGATCTCTGAAGTCCTGCTCGAGTCTGAGGCTTCTGATGAGGTGCTGTGAGGCGAGTGCTTGATCACAGATATGCAGCTGCTGCCCAGACATGATGACTCTACTTCCTTGGTGTAGGGACTTTTATCACAGTCGGATGACAGGTCCTGAAACAGGGTCTTAGTAGCAGCTGAGATCTTCTTCACCTCCTGAGCATAGGCGGCCGAGCTTAACAATCCAAACTTCAACTTCAATGACAAAAGCTCAGCTTTTAGAGAGGCGTTCTCTTCACCCAGGGCCATCAGCTTGTTCTCTAGCACCATGTCGTTAATACGTCGCTTCTCCCGGGAGCGCTTGGCGGCCTCGTTGTTCTTGCGCCTGCGCTCCCAGTAAAGATTGTCCTTCTTTTCATCCGGGATGAACTCTCGCTTTCTGCGGCAATTGTTTGCTTTGCCCTTGAAGGACATATTAGGCAGGTTCTGAATGTCCATGTCACTGTCTGCTCCCTGCAGAGCCACGGCTAAAACCAGGGCTTCATCTCGGTTATAAGAGGGCTCGTTCTTAATGGCCTGCATGTTACACAACGATGTGATCGCGGTTGCATAAGCTCATAAGCTGTCGCTCATTTGAGCAGAAGCAGGGTCATCATAAACACGATGGATATGACATAGGTGCTGGCGTGGAGCAGAACCTTGACAACCTGTTGCAAAAAGAACATATAAAGGAGAGTGTTAATAATGACAGTGTTAAGTCAAATCTGACTAACAATTGCTGATCGTTTTTTTCCGAGCAGGGATGTCAGCTTCCCATAAACCATGCCTGAATCATTCATCATAAATCATTCTAAATTACAGACTTGCAGCAAGCAGTGTTTATCAGGTTCAGATGTTTCAACAGCTCTTATATTTATGGAGTTACAAACTTGACCCTTACGAAATCTCACCCCATGCAAGTCATTTTTGTAATGAAGAAGTCATTTGACTACTACGCGGTTTACAATCTTGTGTTTTCTTACACAAGTGGATGGAAACGCTTCAGTTATCGGGTTAAAAAAGACCCATTAAATGCAAGACATCCAAACCCACCCATCCAATACGTGTAGAATGTTCTACAAGCTATTCGATTAACATTTGTTTTCAAGGTCGCAAAAGATCGAAAGGTAGGAAACAACCAGGACAGTGTTAATAGTCCATCTTAGGGAACACACAGCCCTGTCAATCGAACGGATCTTCCTGCCACAGGCAGTCCTTTTTTTGGCAAGCCATAATGAAGCCTAAATAAAAATATATAGGAACATATGAAGCTGTGTGCATAGTATACAGTATATTATAGTGAAAATAGGTGAGTAACAAACTCCAAATTCCTGGAGCCGTGCAGCACCCGTTCTAACTTTGATTCAGTACAAGTTCATTTCGGAGTGTTATGAATGGGTATTTGTGTGCCAGGTTCAGAGGGTAATGGTAGCAGCATGCTCCGGACAGCAGCACATTGTTCCTCTCCGTATTTGAATTCCTCACTGTTTCTGAAGCGTGATATCATGGCGGGCGCAGCGGTCTCGCTCTTGCCGCTGGCTCATCACATTCAGCGACCTTGTCAGCTGATAATATTATGTACAATTCGCACTAGCTGATTCTCCATTACTCACCGTCTCGATGCACCGAATTATGATTTAAATATGTCGCACGGTACTGGTAGATATTTTGTGCACCTCTTTCCCCCTAAAATTAATTTTTCAACTAAGCTCTCAGACATGTGAGGCTGTAAACGGATATTAAAATTAAGATCACTACTGGCATGCAAGTAGAAATTCATCTAAATAAATTAATGAACATTAATCAATTCTATAGTCGGTGTCTTCGGCCACAGTCGTGCCAGATAAACAGTAAATAACTTCTTACGTGTGATATGAAAATGTCGCTGTGCTGTACGTCTCGATATGTGTAATGACGCGTTCTATTCTGCAAACATCTGGATCCACATCAGTAAGACTGTGTTCCTGTTTGCCTCTAAATCACTTCGACTTTTTGGAACCTGTGACTGTACATGCCGTAATTACTACGTAAATTTACTACGTAGATTTACTACGAAAATCCTCAATTTCCCTGAGGGAACCACCCAAAGGGATCAATAAAGTTCTATCTATCTATCTAATACCAACGTGGCCAGTGGTCGCTAAGTGGTCCAGGACTAGTAATCAGAAGGTTGTTGGTCCAAGTCCCGCCACTGCCCAGTTGCCACTGCTGGGTGCCGTTAACCCTCAGTTAAACCTTAGATAAAATCACGTTCCGGCATTTTAAATCATTTCGAATTGACGCAGTCGAAAATGTAAATGAAATTAACCGAGAAAATGAACCAAAAATATCTGTTTACATGTTTTTGGAATTAAGAAGACGCTTTTAGATGGATGCTCTTACCACTATGACTGAACATGATTTTGAATGAGGGGTTAAGGGCCTCGCTCAGGGTCCCAACAGGCTGGAACTAGGCATTAATGCGGCTTGACCTGGCAACCTACTGTTTACCAGTTACTAACCATTAAGCCTGGCTAAGCGGATGCTTTATGTGCTAAAAACACATCGACTTCCAGTTAGAAGGAAAGTAAACCTGCGTTCTTGGTGGCCTAATAATAAAACCAGGCGTTACGAAACTTTTCAGGAACGAGTTATTTCGGTTCTGTAACGGATTATGCAACTGCATAACAGCCGTGACGTCATCAGTTGGAGATTTATGACGCAACAAAAAGTAACATGAATACCGATTCAGGTCAAACAAACAAACTAGAGACTGATTTGGGGTTTTAATACCAAATTAGTCTGGGAAACATGATCTATATCCATGAGTGTGAGTGTGTGTGTGTGTGGGGGGGTCCGGTTTGTTTTGGGTGGACGCGGTTGACCTTCAACGTGTCGGTGATGAAAAGTAACCGTGTTGTGTAACGATCCATTCCAGCAGTGTGATCTATTGATGGGACAGTATTGGGTTCAGGGCTTAACCCTCCAGTTATTGGGAAGGTGGTGGTAAGATTAAGGTTGCGGGTTTGGGGCCGGTGCGCCCTTGTCGAACAAAGGAATGCGAGCAGCCATCGTCCCTGTTACCATCACACGTGGCCGGACTGCAACAATGTAGCCCAGAAACCAACAACAACAACCCCGGTTCGTACCGACCATTCGATAGCACAATGACACCGCGGCGTTATAACACATGTCAGCCCGAAACGGCTGTTTATGTCGCTTTACGGATGGATCATCCGGAACCCAGATGCGTGTTTCGGGTGCTTCGTGATCGTGATCCATGTCTCACACACGTCTCATCCTATAGCACACCGGGTCCTTAAGACTGGATCGTAGTTAGGACTTTATCTCAAGACCTAAACGAGTCCCGGACCCGAGCGTAAAACGATGCGCCCCGACGGATCAGGCCACGACCGCCGTAACGCGCTTCTCAAGACAACCCGGGGGGTGTGCAGGGAATTTACCGAGGAGACACTAAACTCAGACTGGGGGTGAGTTTATTCACGACCACGACCTAGACATGCCCCCCTAAAGACAGACAGACAGACAGACAGTCTGGATTAGAATAATCGTGCGCGTCTGGCACCGCACAAAGCAAATTACGCACCGGGTCTGCGTAAACTTTTCACTCCGAATAGCTGCTTATTATAGCATCTGAGCCACGTGTATTATGGGTAATTCGGGTCAGAAGTGTGATGCACATGGTACGGAATTAGAGTGGACCAAGGGCCCTCCAGAATTCACGTTTTAGGGTTAAGTGATCGATGCTCTTTTATTTCTACAGACTTTTATCTCATGAACACACACACACACACACACACACGCACGACTGGTTATGGGTTTACCTCTTTTGGCAAAGTTGTCCTAAAGCTTTTTGTCCTTTATGCATTTGGAGTTGGTTTATTCAAACCAATATAACACAAATAATTACGCAACAATGGTAACCCAGGTGCATTAGGATAAACAATATAAATATATATATAAATATATATATATATGAATAAACTCTTAATTAAGCAGCTGTGCTGAGGACTGGATAAGTGTGGCTATTAAAAACAGCCCAGTGTGAAACAATCCAGCAACTGATGCTGGTGCGTAAAGATGCATTAAACCATTTTTAAGTCTTTACCTTTAAGCCTCGAATTATATCTTTTTTCTACACTGCGTGGATGGACTGTCAGTGTCCGAGGAAAAAGTCTCCTTCCAGGGGCAGTGATGAATAAATCCCGTCCCTGGTTGTCCTCTGCGCTTTTCCTCCAGACTGCTGCTGCTTTCATGGATCTGTGTTAGTAGGTCACTGCAGAAGTGTATTGGCGGCGTGTTTTTGACTGACGGCTCTCTCGGCCAATAGGAATCGCGCATTGTCCAATTTTTTAAACCAATGCCTAATGTCCGATGCGCTCCTGTGTGCTGGGATGGGAACTGCACGACAGTATTACTGACCAAATGGAGAATGTATGGAGGAGCCGAAAAGTCAGGAATTCGGGGGAAAACCGGGACTGCCTGACGCAAGACTTTGTTGCTCTTTGGATTATTGGATCAAGGATCAAAAAACAATCAAAAAAAGCTCGGTGATTAAGGTGGTGGTCAGTTAATTAGAAGATCACCGGATCACTGCCAAGTTAGTTTCCGCTGTTGGGCCCCTGAGCAAGGCCCTTAACAATCAATTGCTCAAAATAACTTGTTCAGTAATAATTGTAAATAAATATTTAATCATGTCACTAAAAACATCTATATTATTCTGGTGTTTATTTTCCATTTATTTATTATTATTATTATTATTATTATTATTATTATTATTATTATTATTATTATTATTATCATCAGTTGGGGTGCAGAGAAGCTGACACACTTTATATAGAACAAGAAAATGTATAAATAGAACGTATATCATTTAGGACTCTTTTTTTGCACACACACACACACACACACACACACACACACACACACTAATAAGTTGTCACTAATAGGCTACACAACTGTGTTATGGGCCTAAAGCTTGATCAAAATAATCTGACAGTCTTCTTTCTCTGAATAAACGATGTTTAAACGATGTTTTAAAAAGCATTTCATCAATAAAGCACAAGAATCTTTTAACTTCGCATCTTTTTAATGCGTCACTGTGGTTGCCTGGCTGCAACCACGATACAAACACCAACGGCGACCTCTAGTGACAAACAAAAGTATTACAAGCCGCATTGTTTAGTTCCAACTTTGGTCTGTCAACATTTGCTGTTGTAAAAAAATCGTGTAGGCCTATGTAATACAAAAAAGCAAGTTCCAATGATTATAAAGCTTTGTTATGAATAATAATAAAGGCTTAAACGTTTAAACGTGGTTTAAAATCAATCAATCAATCAATCAAAGCATCATCAAATGATGACATGGAATTCTTTATTGGTGCTAGTTCAATCAACACTGTCCAGATGTAAGTCTAACTTGTGTGCAGTTCAATGGCATGAATTGTTGACCGATATGACAACATATATGCCTATACAACTGTCCAAATTCACACACAAATCAGTTCCAGTGTTCACAATTCATAACATTCATAACAAAATAAGGAACTATAAGGCAACGTAATCAAGAGCATCCCAGTGCAAGGTTGTGATTATGTCCAGAATTAGAAACGTTGGCCATCAGAGGCCATCGTATTGCTTTTTGTTTGCCTTGTGGCGTAGCTTGTGAGGCAAAAGGGGTAAAGCTGAAACACATTCTGCCCCAGTACCACTTTTGTCCTTCATTTCATTGGCCTCGATGATGGGAGGCTCTTCTTTTGCATGGTTTGCATCCGACGCAACACGAGCGGTACAGCCGTGTATCGGGATGTATGATCTTTTACAACCTTTGCACAAGAGTTCCTCTTTGTGGAACTCCAGACCTGATGTGGAAAAGCCGACCGTGTCCAAGCAGGGCCACTGGGGTGCTGCTGTAGGTGGGTGTCCTCGGAGTTCACTGGTTGCATTGCTGTTTGTGTGGTAAAGACCTTGATCAGACAGATTTTCACTTGGTAAAAATGGACCATGTTTATAGGGCGTTATAGGGCGTATAGGGGCAGGATGGAAGAGAGGATGGACATATTTGTGTCTTGGTTGAAAATCATCCTGGACAGGTCCAGTGTACAAGCTTGACCCAGTGGAGAAGCTTTCTGTATCGGATTTATAACCAGGACTGAAATCACGTCCACTAGAGGGCGCACAAGAGAAACTTTTTGCTGGTGGCACATGGAACGATTCGTATGTTGGAAAACCAGCCCAAGATCCGAGATACGAGTTCGCGGGTAGATTCCGGACTCGGTACTTGACCATAGCGTCGTTAATACCGTGAGAATGAAAGGCTGACAGCGCGGCTTTGAGTGTCTGATTCTCGCGGATGAGTTGGCCCGTGCGCGCCTCCAGGAGCCGCTCCTCAGTGCGCCTGCGCTCCCGGGATCTCCGCGCCGCTTCGTTATTGCGACTGCGCTTCAACCAGTAACCATCGTCCTTCTGCTCATCGGGAGTAAACTCACGCTTCCTTCGTACCGGAACGTTCGTTTTCCCCGTCAAATCGCAATTCGGGTCACGGTCGCAGTTCCAAAAGCACCCACACGTGGTCGTATCAGCCGCCGCTAGTGAGCAGCAAGTTCTGGAATCCATAGCAATTGGTGCACAGATCCAAACTCAAATCTACTCAGAAATGCCTGAGGATATATGTAATATATGTACATTCATATTTCAAATCTGCTCCTCCTCGTTTTTGTAACCGCAAACGGCAAGAACCGCCCACTGAGCATGCGCAGACCTGCACGCTTATTGTAACCGATGAATCTAGTCCGTTTCTTTACTTGCGCTATTTGTTTGTTTGTTGATTTACATTTTAGACAACGTTGTTTATTCTGTGCACAACCTGCGTCAGTACACACGTTTCTATTCGTCTCAATTGCATGTTTTGGCCTGTAGGGGGAAACCGGAGCATCCGGACCGAACCCACGCAGACACGTGTACAATCACAGTACGTGAACTTGAGCCATTGCACAACAGTGGCAGTGGGGTGGGGTTTGAACAGACAACCTTCTGGTTACTGGTCCTGTACTTAATCACAGACGACTTTGTGTCATGAATGTAACCAAAAGTGTAAAAATAATCTCAATAAACAACAACTTCTCACCAAACCCGGGATCCATATAAGCTACAGATGAAATATTAGAAAACTGACGTGGTTTATTTTATATAAAAATAATAATAAACTGTTCTAAGATTCAGATATACATGTACACATTTCTGGGGATGTAGTTAACAAGAATGTGTTTGCTTCCTAATGTATAATCCATTTTCCACATTTCATACCTTCCATCCATCCCTCCCTCCATCCATCCATTCATCCCTCCCTCCATCCATCCATCCCTCTCTCCATCCATCCCTCTCTCCATCCATCCATTCATCCCTCCATCCATCCATTCATCCCTCCATCCATCCATCCCTCCATCCATCCATCCCTCTCCATCCATCCATTCATCCCTCCCTCTATCCATCTATCCCTCCATCCATCC
>JAOTRQ010000005.1:276467-286573 GCA_028565875.1 Hoplisoma paleatum | reverse complement strand
GCACTAGGTTGATGGGAAATGTGAAATTGTCCAGTAGTCTCACAAGTTCCCACCACTTACTGGTGGTTGTCGTCAGGCAGGGCATCCGGACGGAAAACTCTGCTCCAAACATTAACGTCCGACCCCAGGAACTGGGAAAACGCACCATAAACGGATAGAGAGAGACGCATTGTGTCCAATCGTGACCACTTAATAGGATTAAGCTTTGGTAAGACTTGGCTTTATAATCAGCTCTTATAAATAATACGACTGACCTGCTGCTAAACTGAAATTTGTCGTCCTGTTGAGGATCAACATTCTCTGTCTTGCAGAAGCGAGAGCAGCAGAGGATGCTGGGTTAAATGTAGCCGTCGTTGTCCGACCCGGCAACATGGAGCTCAGCGAAGAAGAGAAGAACCTTTATAAACTCATCACCACGTTTAGCCAGCTGGAGCTGAGCCGAAGTGTTTGACCACACCAGCAGTCCTCTAACGAACTGTAACGAAGTGAAGCGTCATCAGCTCACAAACGTGTAGCTTAAAACTTCTGACAACTTAACATGTTATGCAGCCGGTTGCGGGTGCGTTAGTATTGTACTTAACGAAATTCAAGGTGCTTGTTTTGTTTTTGAACAAAATCCCGTTCGATCTATGGAATAGCACATGGTATTCGTTTCCTATCTTACATTATGTGAGTGTCGTTTAAGTTCATTTCTCTTGTATTGTTCACATTGCTCAGTAGATTATAATAATTGTACATGTTTTGTTTACTCAGAAATACTGTGCCATTATGTGAAACTTGAATCCTAATGTGCAGATGTGTGTAACAAGATTGTGAAACTTGTGTGACAGTGAATCAATTCTGGGTTGCAGGATTTTCAAACCCACTTTTACCCACATGTTCTACGAATAAATAAGTAAAACTGAATCAGCCTGCAGTGATTAACAATTAATAACATTTATATCTTCCATGTTTTACCTCATTGTATTACAAATAGTTCAAACCCGTCCGGTGTTTTAATAATAAGAAGCAGATTCAGTTCAACACTGGGAAAACATTTTTTAAAAACATTTACTTAAATGTCTGAACTAAACACTGATCAGTTTCATTCACTGCTTGTTTTACCAACATTTATACTGATCGGAATTCCGGTGGGTCAGATTCTCTGGGCATAAAGAAGCTTGCCGGACCATTCAAGGAAAGATTTAAAAATAATTCAGAATTTGGGCATTTCTGACCTTGGTAATCCATTCGAAGACGCCCATCTATGCCCTCCTTGCTAATACCACCATGATATTAATTTCTTTTTAGATTTACCTTTAGAAAGCGTCTTCATCCCACTAAGATTTTTACACACGGTGGAATTAATCCTCAGCATTAAGGCAAATCCGTGCAGTAAAACACACATTTACACACACTAGGGGCCTTGCTCAAGGACACTTCAGTCGTGACCTGACGACTCTTGGAATCGAACCGACCACCTTCCAATCACAAGCCCTGTTCTCTAGAAACCCTGTTCTTGGGTAATAAATATCGTGCAAATATCTGCATCAAGTGCACTAACGAAAATGAAATAGATCAAAAGGCACAACAGTAAAGATGAAATGACGACTAGATTTAAATGCAAGGCTCAAATTTATGTTTATCATCTTCATATAAAATGTCTTTTATGAAACAAATAGGCAGATTAACACGTACACAAACCTTACTAACAGTTCTCACATCGACTTGTGAGACGGCACAAAACCTACTGCGCTTAACATCAACATTTACTGACAATTTGACCTACATTTACATGTAGCTGATATGAAGTCCTAGTTTGACTACTTGCATACCTACTAATGCACCTACAGTATAATCACATTCCCAACCTCCTGCAATACTTGCCGTCTTTGTGCCTGCATCTTCCTACTAAAAGAGATTTTACATGATGCTCTGGAGAAAGATTACATTCATTATCAACATGCATTACTGAGACAGGAATCATGGAAACAGTCTAAAAAATAGTCCAACAAAACCCTAGAGTTGGTCCGATTGGTATTCTGAAACCTCGGAGAAGGTCTCGGACAGGCTCACTGGAGGCTCCTGGTCATCGCTGCACATGATCCCAAAGTGGTAATGTCGGAATTCGATAGCAAACGTGCCCAGGAATGTCAGGAAGAACATGACCAGCGCCCACTGTGCCCGTGCAGCGTGCATGTGCAGACGTTGGGCCATTAATGCAAAATCTCAGGTGCAGGGTCAAGGACAAAAAGACAACATGATAATAGTAATCAATTCAATTGTTGTTTTATTTTTTTATTGTAGTTACTCAATAAATCCATTTTTCATTTGCTGAAATCTCTTGGGTGCAAATGTGGAGAAGGACTTAGGCTCTTGTTGGGTTATTTAGTTGGGTTGTACTTGAGTATTTATTTGTGTGTATATATGCAATATAAAAATATATTAAAACCAGTACTTTCACTTTTAATTTAGAACATGTTACACAGCGCAAACACAATGCTGGTTTTTAACATTTTAGTACCTATTACACTTTTAAAAGGCCGTTTGATGTAGCTCATCATTAAAAACAATAAGGCCACACATTATATTTACACCTGACCAAGATCTTCTTGGACGTCTATCTGATAATTCCAGTTATAACGATTGTTTCACCCTCAGCTTTTGTTTGTGCACAGGAAGGATACAAAGCAGCATGCAGGACGTGACCGCTCCAGACAACACGAGGCGAGGAATTCCGGCTCGTCTGCCTTCGTTTCGTAAATTGACCTTCAGTGTTAGGAATGACTGGACCCAACAGAATAGTGTGCCCAGGCCGAACGTCATGGATGTTCCAATATTGTGGAGCTCCTCGTCATTGGACAGCTAAAAAAGATTTGTAACTGCTCACGTCAATAAAACAGACGCTCGAGTTTAATAAAGCCATCAATGTACACAACACACAGAAATACCACAAACTAAAGATTCCATACCTGAAAATTCCCAACTAAGGTCATGCCAAAGCAGGCCAAGGACAGAGCTACCAGACTTCCAATGTTGAGCCAGGGTTTGAGCACTCGTGGCTTTAATTGCAAGTATCTCATAACCCCAAGAATAAAGCCTAAACATTCAACGGTGTAGTGTTAATATTTATTTAATATAGGCTACAACTTACAACCCACACAGACAAGAGGAAAACATGCAAAATCCACAAATAAACAAAAAGCCCTGGATTGTCTAACCCGGGACCTTTAGCTGCAAGGTGACCGTGCTAATCCGCCCATAATAAAACCTTTTTTAATACAATATTCCTACCCGCAAAGGCTGCCATGTTCATGACTTGGCTGAAAACACAACTGGCAGGAGGGGCATCACCCGCAATACTAACAAACAGAAAGATTAATATTAAACTAAGCTTTTCATTCAAGGAGTTTTAACATATGCTAATGTTATAGATGTGATAGTGATGTTTCATTTACCTGATGTATGGAGGAGACTTAGACGCCGATCTCCTGTAGGAAAACATCACGACATTACACAGACAAAAATGTTTACAACTAAGCATCACATTTATCACCTGATTTAGTCTATAATATGTTTTACTTTGAGAATTTTTGCGATCCGAATGTTAATCGACAATACTGTGAGAATTACTGTATTACTGTATGTGGTGGATTAATTCATTAATTTCTTCACTCAGGAATGAACAGTAAATCATATCATATAGTACATTTCTCAAAATATATTTTTGGAAAGGTTTTAATAAGTCACCGAGCTATTTAATTTAATACCAACGTTTCTCTCTAGTGTCACACCGTCACGTGCCAGAGAATCTGAATAAAAATCAAGCAACAATAAAGTCACACGCAACACTTACTACAGTGAGGACTCAATGTACCGTCTGACATTTTCAATTCAGAAAGGAAAAACTAATTATTAATATAATTCTCACTAATATCCTTCCCAGGTAAGTATTCTCAACGTCTTCCTAAATGTTTAGTGCGCATGGAAAATTTCTCTACATCAGCTAAAAGTGAAATCTTTATATATATATATATAAAATGTTATAGGATAGGCAGATCAGCAGAATCGGTGCTTGTGTGGTGCACCTGTTGTTATTTAACATGTTATTAGGTTATTAGAGTTATTTACAACCTATACTCACTTATATTCTGCATTGAGCGGTGTGATTTTCTCATCATTCACTGCAATGAAATACCTGTTTTGAACACAAAAGTATTGGTCAGTTACGAATTGCGCTTCCAAAAGAATATGAAGCAATCATGTTGAAGTGCAATGCAGACGACGAAGCAGGATTTACTGTGTACATCAAAATGTCATTGCAATTAAATATCTAAAATGGATAAACCATGAATTTGAAATGTCACACAGGCTTCGGTGATCACTGTGAGACTAAAAATGGTACTCACACAACCCACAAGCCTGCTGCTGTGAAGAATGAAAACATAATAGGAAGAAACGTCCACGGGCTGCATTTCTTCATGTCTCTTCAAGCTTCTCCTAAG
The DNA here is from genome assembly GCA_028565875.1 of Hoplisoma paleatum. Lineage (NCBI taxonomy): Eukaryota > Metazoa > Chordata > Actinopteri > Siluriformes > Callichthyidae > Hoplisoma > Hoplisoma paleatum. The sequence continues at coordinate 282,089 of JAOTRQ010000005.1, read as the reverse complement.
AAAACAATGTTTTCATAAATCTCTCACTGCAGTAATGTAAATAAAAAAAACAAAAAGAGTATTCTTAGAAATACCTGATCAGACTCCTAATCCAAAAGTACAACAGTTATGGAGTAAGATCACTGCCATTTGTAAATTCCTGCTCATGAAATGCCATAACAACATCAACATTGTGACGTCATAAATCAGATTCCGCCCCATGTTGCTTCCTTTCGGTTTACAGTCAAGGTTTCAGTTTCAGTTAAATCACTGTCAAAACTGAACGAACGGAGAATCGCTCCTCCTGGGGGCGCTATTGATTCACGAATAACTAATATGTATTATTATTATTATTATTATTATTATTAACTATATTATTAACTAATAACTTAAGCAAGCACCGTAATTGGTCAAATTCCATATATAAATGATGTTCAAAGTGAAAAGAGCAGCATAATATAACACCTGTGTGTGTGTTTATCGGCGGGGCAGGGCTTTCTGTGTGGAGTTTGCATGTTCTCCTTGTGACAGAGGGGTTTTACTCTGTTGTCGTTCAGGGTTACAGCATTTTATGACGTAGGACGGATGGGTACTGTTGCCATGTAAAGTCCCTCACACACACACACACACACACACACACACACACACACACACACACACACACACACACACCTAAATAAAAATGTAATAAATGGATGGATGTTCACGGCTGTTCTAACACTCACTGTAAACCAAGCGAATGCAGTTTATTCGACTAAATAACCACATTTGGCTAAACAGACACGTTCCGACTTTTAATATAGAACACAGATATAATAACTAACTGTAATTAGTTGTTTATAACATAAAACAAGAGCAGAATTAGAGACAATAAATAAACATTTTTTTCCCGGGTGTATCTATTACTGTGGCTCGGACGAAGATGGAAGCGACATTAGCTTAGCATAATGGCGTTTAATCCGGTTATAGCAGCTTCTAACTGGCTTGTTTAAATACTGACATTTACCTGGAAACACAGAATAATGTTGTTCGGTGTGTAGATATCGAAATACGCGACTTGATATGTTCGATTCCCTGGTAAGGCGAGCCGGTGCTTTTTGTGTAGTTTGCATGTTCTCCGCGTTGGTTTTCTGCGGGTGATCCCCCTCCCATAGTCCTAAAACATGCCTGTAGGTCAATTGGAGCTGAAATTCCTTTAGTGTGTGTGTGTGTATGTATATATATAAGATTTAAAATATAAATATATATATAAATTAAATATAGAAAGAGATATATATATATATATAATCTTAAAAGCAGCTTATAAAAGGTAAACAAAGATTTTGATGATTTCTTCATGAGAAGTTATTTTTTATACAAATACAAACATTTCCTTTCGACCCAACTTGGGGAAAAAAGTGTGTGTGTGTGTGTGTGTGTGTGTGATATACATATATATGTATATACGACAAGCAATTGAAGACGGTCATAATTAGAAATAATGCTAACGCTGAGAAACTTTGAGGATTTTATTAACCACCTTATTAAAGTAAAACAATCACCTATATTTTCACAATGGCCATATAAACATTTCGCATTCATTGCGCCTAATGGGTACACTTGTCAAATACAAACTCAAGAGTTTGGACAGGAGTGGCGATTTTTGTTAAGAGATTTTTCCTCCCACGTGAATTTACCTGCCAAACTAAAGCTTTAAACTTTTGTATTCCAGTGCCCAGAAAATGAATATGAAATTACGAAATGATGAACTTCAAAATGAAGCATTAAAAAAAAGAATCAATTCCTGATGAAAATGCAGATAAAAGCACTGTCGGGTTGTGATCATAATTTCTGCCAAAGCTGTAATGCATGTGAAGCAAAAGAAGACAAAAGCTGTGAATCGACCGTTCCATTTACATCCAGTCTACTACACGCCAACTAGGAGACTTCATAAGCTAGAATGCTATTTCCTTTAGTGTCGTATAGTTACTAATTTTAATTTCTTAAATAAATAACATTTATTGAAAACATTAGCTGGTTGCAAGACTACGTCGAGCCTGTTAAGAGTGATTAAATGAATGCAATGACAAATGTAAAGCAAATTCTAATTAACATCACTGAAATGACGAAGCTTTCGATCAGCATACACGGCAATGAGCTAAAATTCAACTAACTACGGTTTAAAATGCAATAAACATCCGAGTGCATATTTAAAGATCAACAATCCCAGGACCAATCCCCTTTGTCCAACAGTACTCCAGCCTTGTATGGTGACTTGTATTCCTCAAACATGCACGGCTTCAAGAAGAAAAGAAAACGGGGAACATCCCCATTGCACTCTGCTCTGCCATGATTATCTAGATCAAAGAATGGCTACATAAACACATCCAGGACCAAAAACAACAACAAAAAAACAAGAAAGAAAGCCGATAAACTGGAATGTTCATTCCAGAATTAAGACTGGTGACACACATCGATACAAGTTGGTCCTTTTTGACTGATGGCTTGTACTGGAGTTGCAGGAATACTGGTGAGTATTTTGCACACGCAGGAGGTCAAACACCAAGTTTGTTAGCCTGAGTTAGCACCACCTTTAGGACGGGCATAAAGGCAGAGGTCTCACTGAAATTGCTGTTGCTGACGATGTGCGTGTGGATGTTGAGGCCGTCGGCGTAGGCACGGGACTCGATGCTTCGTGCAATGTTGTGGAGGCCGCTCACGATGGCTGGAGAAAGCTGAAGAAAAGAAAAAAAAAGATCTTTTACTATTGTGAAGTGGATCCAAAGTTTACTCTTAGCAAACATGCAGCTCTGGACCAATCGTAACTGAAAGGGTAATCGAGTATACTCAAGTGAGGCTTATAAGGGAAAGAAAATATTAACCATTCTGGAGTAACTTTAATATAAAGCATGAGTTAGAAGAAGCTGGTAAATAAAAAGAATGTTTGAATGGGTGTGAAACAAAGGACATCAACACTCACAGTTTGTTCTCTGAGTTTGTCGTAAAGTGACTCAAGTCTCTTGTTAGCATCATCCAGCTTTCTCTTGGTTTGCTGTTTAGAGGTCACAAAAATATATATATATATATATAGACATGCAACAATAAGCAGAATTTAAAAAGGACTCGAAGTGTATCGTTCTAGCAAGAGAGAACGTTCAGAGAGACGTAATCAAACTGTCGTTTAAAAGACATTAAATGATGAACTAACTGGGTCTGCAGCAGCAGCCAGACATTTCTGGATCAAGCCCTCAAAGGTTGTCTTCAGAACGAGATGCTCATCAGGGATGGGCTTTTTGGTGATCTTCTCAGTAGGCAGTGACTGCATTGGCTTAGAGCAGAAACATTCCATTAGATTTACATGTCGTTCAACTGTCCAGCAGTTGTCTTCTTGTCCAATCTAGTATAATGAGTTGAATTTTAAATACCTGTATAACGTCTCCAGTGGGAGCTCCTGGTGGCCCTTCAATAGGAACACTGGGCATGGCAGGGTTTCTGAGTGAAGGAACCATGGGTTGTTGTTGCATTGGGTTAAAAGGTGCAGATACACCAGCTGGGTGTGGAGGAAGCTGCTGCTGCTGCTGCTGCTGGGGATTCAGCTGCATGGCAGCTACAGGCTGCGGTTCTCCCAGCGGAGTCATGATGGGTGCTGTGATTGGAGCTGGAGGAGTGTAATGCTCTGGGACCTTGGGAAATATAATTGTAAACAAACACACAATACCAGTCAAAAGCATGGATACACCTTCTCATTCAATGATTGAAAGCATGGAGTGCTTTCCTAGTTCAGATGATTTGGAAAAAGTTGAGACTGCAGAGTGAAAACAAAGCCATCGAACAAGGGCTCAGCACCTATGGAAAATCCTTCCAGACCATTCCAGGTGGCTCCTTATGAAGCTGATTGAGAGAATGTTAATGGCAAAGTAGTGCTGAGTGCAATGTGTAATGCGGACATTCGGGTACGTGTCTGAAGTTTGTGTTTAGATAGTTCATCACACCCACCTTCTTCTTCTTGGGCCCTCGGCTAAGAGCAGGTGGATCGTTCCAACCGTTCTGAGGTCCTGAAACCAAGTAAATAAATGCTGATTTTAGAATTTACATCTGCAGCCAAAGCAAGACTGTCCGACCTCCCATCCGCCCTGTAATAATCTTGTGTAGAGTAAGGACTGTACATGTGTTTAGCCTATGGTAAATACAAATGTAGTCAGCTATAATGATGAATGTGTATTTCACTCAAGCTAATGATCGACATAACACTAATGACAAAGAAGCCAGGTAGCAATCATAATTCTAGTGATTTTGATTTTCAAAAACAAAAATGCTGCAACTTGACCGACTATCAGAATTGAATAACAATTTATTTCACCCATGAATCAATGAAAATGATATTATGCCATGTGAACTATTATAAAAAAGAAATGTAATGAATGCACGTGTGCATGAACTGCTTGCATTTTTCTGGTAACAAACGTTATAGGTATTTGATCAAGTCATCATTTGCATCGCATAATTAAAAGATAATGGACAATTAGGGTCCAGCAAATACAAAAATTCACCTTCTAAATACATAGTTGTATCCTGAGCAATTCCTGTAGACAAAACAATAAGAAACGGTTTGTGTTTTCTAAAAACCTGTTAACTACATGAAAGTGTAAAGAAAAAGAAATCTGGCTGGTTATTACTATCGTGTAAAACATTACATACAAAATTGCAGATAATACTGACTACTGTAAGACCGTAATCATTTCTTTATTATCCCAATTTTTAGTGTTGCTGCACCAAATTTGATCAGAAATGTTAAAAACTGGGCACTGTGGTGCAGACCTGTTTTTTGGGAAGCTGGGATCAAGGCAGGCTCGGTCTGAGTACCTGAGGCTCCGGTTGGTGGAGGTGGGAGATAGGCGGTTGGAGAGCCCGGACCGCCGTGCTGGAAGGAGACTCCAGAAGAGAAAGCAGGAGAAGAGAAGGAGGTTGAAGGAGATGAAGGAGGAGGTGCAGAAGATGACTGCTGGCCTGGAGCAGGCGGCCTGGGAAAGGTAGCGGTTGCATGCTGAGACGAGGTAGGTGGCGCGAACTGAGAGGGATAGAAAGAAGTAGCAGTAGAAGATGTAGGTGGTGGAGGGAGCGGAGTAGATGTAGAGTTGTACTGGAGAGGCTGATAGATTGCTGGTCCCCCAGCGCCATGTGTGAACTGCTGGACTTGGGGGTAGGCTGATGTTTACGTAGACAACAAAGAGAGCAGGCAAAATGCGGTTAGACACAATCAACTATCAACATGCATTATAATCTTTCAAAAGTTCAAATGCAATTAGTACTAAGCATACAAAAAGTACTATAGTTCTGTCTTCATGCAAGAACTACTAAATCACTAAATGAAGTTGGAAAACACTGTTTATAACTGTTTCAAGTACAGTGGAACCCCGGTTAACGACCACAATTCGTTCCGAAAGGTCGGTCGTTATAGGAAATGTTCACTATCCGAAACACATTTCTCCATAAGAAATAACACAAATACAATGAATTCGTTCCGAGCCCCGATTACCTCGTTAATATATGAAAATTAGATGATATACAGGAATGTTTTTATAATGAGAACAGTTATAATACAGTACACATGGTGTTAAATCAACATAAGAAGCATTTAAACATAAGAAAACATTTAGTAAATAA
>JAOTRQ010000005.1:246569-266922 GCA_028565875.1 Hoplisoma paleatum | reverse complement strand
TTCCTAATAAAATGGTCGATAACTGACACACTGTTCCTAATAAAGTGGTCGATAACTGACACACTGTTCCTAATAAAATGGTCGATAACTGACACACTGTTCCTAATAAAATGGTCGATAACTGACACACTGTTCCTAATAAAGTGGTCGATAACTGACACACTGTTCCTAATAAAGTGGCCGGTGACCGACACACTGTTCCTAATAAAGTGGTCGATAATTGGCCCTACTGTTCCTAATAAAGTGGCCGGTGACCGACCTGCTTTTTGTTTTTACATTTTTTGGATCTGGTCCTATAATTTATAGGATTTTTATTCTTTTCGACCGGCTGTTTAATGGACCGTCTGTGAATCAGACGTTAACAAATAGCCAAGAAACTTCCAATTTACTCTAGAAAAGGTATTTTGGAAGAACACCCAGGACCTCATTTGTTTCCCCTCTGGTCATTTTAAAAGGTTCATTTGTATTAATGCTGAATTTTATTCTGAAATCAAACGACAGGTGAGTTATAGTTTAAGCTCGAGGTCTTGACTAAATTGCTGTTTGAAGCACCATGATGGAACATTTGGGGTAAAATATTGCCCTCTTAGTCTGATCACACTCACTTAGTGTAATGTGATGGGCGTGTTTCCATAGTTACTGAGATTCATATAAAAAGGTATGATCTGTATGGGTAATATTAAGTCCGTATTGATAAGGATATTATCTCATTGTTTATTTTTGGATTGTATTTGTGTAGAAAACTTTAAACACTTAAATTCCATCTCAGGTGCTTGTGAGTGTGATCACTTCTAGAGCGTTATTTGACCTTAATGTATAATTCAGGATCGGCTGAAGTCATGATGTCCACTGAGGCCTGATATTGCAACCGTGTGGACTATTGTATTTAATTCTCTTACTCTCTGTGCTCACCGGAGACTCGAGTTCATTTCTCCTCCATCATGTCTGTCTGTCCCGGTGGTCACAGTCAACTGTCTGTCTCCCCGCTTCTCTGTACGACTCAAGCAGTCAGAAAAACTAGTTTTCATTCTAGAAAAACGTTCACCCGTGTCATGATAACCGAGTGAGACACGGTGGACTGCTGGTGGTCTGAAGATATAACGACATGCTAAAATAAACCATAGCATGTACATTGTAGGGTTGTACATAGAATGGGTTAGTGTTATGATTAGTGTTATGATTAGTGTTATGATTAGTGTTATGATTAGGGTTATGATTAGTGTTATGATTAGGGTTATGATTAGTGTTATGATTAGTGTTATGATTAGGGTTATGATTAGGGTTAGGGCTGAGGTTAGGGTTGAGATTTGGGTTAGGGTTAGGGCTGAGGTTAGGGTTAGGGTTAGGGTTGAGATTTGGGGTAGGGTTAGGGCTGAGGTTAGGGTTGAGATTTGGGGTAGGGTTGGGCCAAGGTTAGGGTTGAGATTTGGGTTAAGGTTAGGGCTGAGGTTAGGGTTGAGATTTGGGGTAGGGTTAGGGCTGAGGTTAGGGTTGAGATTTGGGGTAGGGTTAGGGCTGAGGTTAGGGTTAGGGTTGAGATTTGGGGTAGGGTTAGGGCTGAGGTTAGGGTTAGGGTTGAGATTTGGGTTAGGGTTAGGGCTGAGGTTAGGGTTTGGGTTAGGGTTGAGATTTGGGGTAGGGTCGGGCTAAGGTTAGGTTTAGGGTTGAGATTAGGATTAGAGTTGAGATTAAGTTAGTATTGTGATTACGGTTAGGGTTATGATTAGGGATTAGGCCTGAGATTAGGGTTGAGATTAGGTTTAGGGTTGAGATTAGTGTTCGGTTGAGATTATGGCAAGGGTTATGTATGTATTATTGGCCAATGCATGTCGGTTTTATTTCTGTACCTGAAGATAAAGTATTAGTACGGTTTTAAACGCAACCGTTTTGTTTGTGTTTACTCTCTCTGATTAATTTTACTCTGATGAAACTCGTCCTGCCAACACGTCCTAGAGTCTCTAATCACACTGACCATCATTGGCAAAATAAAATCGGTGTGTTTGCGTTCTTTTGCTGCAGGTGTGTTTGCGTTCGGCCTGTTTGCGACGGACATCTTCGTGAACGTGGGGCAGGTGGTGACGGGCGGCCTCGCACCCTATTTTCTCAACGTTTGCCAGCCCAATTACACCGGCGCAGAATGTCGTTCCAACCAACAGTTCGTCGTGAATGGAAACATCTGCACAGGGAATCGGTTGGTGGTGGAACGAGCCAGGAGGTCTTTTCCATCCAAAGACGCCTCGCTGAGCGTCTACTCTGCCGTCTACGCCACTGTAAGCGCTCAACCTTATTTACCTGTGACTTTCATTCTGTTTAGCAAGATTTAGTTTTATATTCATGGAAAAAAAGTTACTTCTTTAATAATTTGTGTGTTTTTCTGTTTTACAATTTTGCAGCATGTGTTTGAACAAAAGCTGTTTTTCTTTAGGACATTTTAGGTGGTCCTATATTTTTTAAACCACTATATGTTAAAGAATGTTTTGTTGGATTTGCAACAATAAAGTGCCGTTAATAAAAAAAAGATTTTATTCTTTATCTTTTCTTCTGTCTTCTGAATAAATTATTTCGCGTTTACATTTATTCATGACAAAGAACAAACTTATCGACCAAACTTGTCATGTTATTTGCACAATCATGCCGTAACTACGTTATTAATATACACATGGCCTAAGGTTTATGGACTCCTGACATCTAAACAATTTAATATAAAACAAAATATTGCACTAGATAATAAACTACTAACTTTTATAACGACTGCTTGATTTAATTTAACTGAGCAGATCTTTTTATCTAAAGAGATTTACATCTGCGACCGGCTGTCAGTTTGAATGACTTGAATTTTAAGGCCTTTGCTTAAGGACTCAGGAGTAGCAACCCAGACAGTGTTGGGCCTGGAACCAGGGACCTCTTGATTACTAGTCCTTAACCATGACAGCGGAACTACTAATACACAGAGCACTCGAACGGTGGATGGCCACAGCATGACAATTATATGTGTCACATGTAGCCTGAACTAAAGTAATAAAAACGTCCTCCAAAGACATGCAGTCGGGGTAATTGTACATACTGAAATTTTCCTCTGTGTGTGTGTGTGTGTGTTTGACTCAGTATCCTAGCAACCACCATCATAACTACACGATGGATCAATGGATGCTAATTTTATTTACTTTAGCTGTTCTCTTCTTTGAGCTGTTTTGAACTATGAACAAATATTTACCGAACACCGACCAGCTAAATATTATCTTTCATTGCAAATGTCTTTTGCTTTAGACATTTAGGATTCTTCTCTACTCTCGGCGTCACCTGCAAGAATTTATTTAAGGTTTTGTTATTAACTCCAAAACTTTTCCTTAATAATTTTCCGTAATTGTCCTGGAATGCGTTTTCAGATGTACATCACCAGCACCATCAGGACGAAGAGCAGTCGTCTGGCGAAGCCCGTGCTGTGTTTGGGGACGCTGTGTGCCGCGTTTCTTACCGGGTTAAAGCGGGTGTCCGAATATCGTAACCACTGCTCAGACGTCATCGCCGGATTCATCCTGGGAGCCGCCATCGCACTTTTCTTGGTCAGTCCGTACAGGTTGTACGTTTCAAAATTAAGCTTTTGTTTTGTCAGTCCTGAGACTATTTATGTACATGTAGACGCGGCTACAACGGATTTAAGCGCCATCGGGATAGAATGCAGCACATATACGGTCACAAATGAATGAGACGGATGTAGAAAATCATAGGAAACATGCATCATAAACCACTGAACGTACTTTCATATGATTTGATTCATTTTTTATTGTACACTAACATGATTTTATGAGCATTTGATGCTTTTCTAGTGATTTTATGATCCAGACTGACGTAGAGTCGAATAAAATGATCGAGAACAAATGATCTCAAAACTACTTAAGCTGAGATATACCCAGGCCAGTTGACGGACTTGCTGGGGCCCGGAGCACGAAGGCTCAACACGGCCCCAGGGCAGTAACCTATTTGTTATTATCTTACAAAAAAGATTCGATTCATCCAAAGTGATTGTATCAATTCTTGCTGAATCGTTCCACCCCTAATAATATCTTCTAACACTCCCCTGAGCTTAAAACGGCTCACAGCTCTGTTACTTTGCAGCTCCGTCTTTGTCTTAACCGTTTAGTTCATATAGACTTCATAATGTTTCTCTTTTGTAGGGTTTATGTGTGGTCAATAACTTTAAAGGCACTCATGTGACTCCTGCTAAGCGGAAGACGGAAGAATACCGTGGCCTGCCGCTCCTGACGTTTCCTCGGGTGGAGAGTCCACTAGAGACGCTCAGTGCACAGGTACGACACAGGTTAATAAAGACTGTGCTGAATAACTGTGACATAGTAGTTAGGGCCATCGCCGGGTTCGATTCCCGGCTAAGGTCGATCCGGGGGGCTCCCGGTGTGGATTATGCATGCTTTCCCTACGTCTGTGTAGGTTTCCTCTGCGGTTCTCTGGTTTCCTCCTACATTCCAAAGACATGCAGTCAGGTTAAATGGAGATACTAAAAACTGTCCTGTGTGTTTGTCTCTCCGTCTCGATGTTTGTCCAGAGAACTGAGTGAAAATGACTTTTCGTGTCTGTAATAGTCATTTTGATGTACGGCACACATTACCACGCCGCTCCCCCAACACCCCCACCCCCACCCCGTAGTTCACGTCACCATTTATCTCCCCTTTCATCAGAATCCAGAGGTGCGAATGTGCGGCAGAGTTAATGGAACCCGACAGCTCACTTGAAAGCGATCGCGGCGTTGAAACTCGTCTCGCTCGCGTCTGGCTGCCTGCAAGATTGAAGATTTCCTCTTCGTTTTTAACAAACCTGAAGGACACGGACACTTCAGAGCATCACAGTTCTAGACGTGTTGCTGTAATAAATGCCCAGTGCAACGAAATTGGACGTGTGTGGTAAGCCCAAAGGGTTGGTGGGTGTGGGTGGGGGGTGGGGAGTCAGATGGGCTGTCAGTGAGCTTTATCAGAACCTGGAAGATGGATGAAACGCTTGATTCAAGAGGAAATCGAACTGGGGGGTCGACGACGACAACATCTCGCTTTTCCATCTCGATGCATTTTGCCGTTATTACCGCTTGATTGATGCGTAATCCGGGATTAGAGTAGCGTTTGAGGTTTAGAGAAATGTTGCCCTTCGAACGGCGCGGTGCAACTCCTGAATCCTGTTTATTCTGTCTTTCAGAACCATTCAGCATCCATGACTGAAGTGACTTGACTAAGGCGCCGTCAACAAGTCACATTCGCTTCACCTTAACACTTCTAGCACAAGATGTTTTTGTACTGTCACATACTGTAAAAAAAATCGAAGAACATTGTATTATGTTGGACCAAGTTACAGGTTTTGTACATTTTGTAAAAGATGACAGTGCTGTAGATTTTCCTTCTGTTATCTGAGTTTACATTACGATTTAAGGCCTATTTATACTTCTGCGTCGAATCGGCGCCGTCGGAACCCCCTTCCGACAGAACCGTTACGTCGCCCGATTACATGGCGGCCCGCCGGGAGTAGCGACGCACACCACAAGGGGGGAGACATCAAAACAACGGAACGTGCAGACTCGTAGTTAAACTCGTAGTCGCTCCCAGCCTGGATGTTTACGACGTTTTGTTCATGAGCCAAATCATTCGTTGTTCAGCCAAACTAATCTAAACAAGAACGCAGCCATCAGAAACCCGACGCCCTCTTGTGTTGTGGTGGTGAATTACCTCGCAGTGCATGTATACGACCTCGACACAGAAGTAGAAAAGGAAAACGACGTCGTCGAGGCGACGGAGCGACGCGGAAGTATAAATCAGCCTTTATACCTTCCTGGTCATGTTTTACATCACAAAAACACGTACAGTCTGTATACGATGTTCCTGAAGTCTGAATGTTATGTGGTATTTGTACAAAGGATTCTTTTATTTTTTATTGTTTTATAAAGAAAGATGGTCTTTTTGGTAGGTTTATTTTTATCTGTAGAGAACAAATGTTTCAGTCGATGTTGCCTGCTGTTTGTTTTCAGGAATGTTTTTGGTATTCCTATTTTTTGACGTAAAATAAAAAAACAAAAGAGATGCACAATGACTTTTTTTCTTTTACATTTAAACTGCATCTTCGATTTGCCTTTTGCATGAAAAGTACCGACATTTGATGAGCTGTTCCAATAAAAAAAAAAACATGTGTAATGTTTTATGTTCAAGGTTTGCATTTCCTGTGAAATGCTAAATATATATTTTTATTTGTCTGTCGAATAAATAGTCTGTAGATGATCTTTCGAACCTGTTTTTGATTTTATTTTTAATGACGTATTACTGAGTCACTGGTGTAAAGCAGGCGATGTTTGTGTTGGTCATGTTTGTGTCGATGGCTCGGCGCTGCTATTATATTTTTATTTTTAATGTGGCATTTTTTGGCTTCGTTTTTATCGACTTCAGAAATAAAAAAGACATTTTAATGTTTCGATCAATAAAAGATCATCACGAATAATGTATTTATTTACTTTCTAAGAGGAAAAGGTAAGGAAGCGGATCCAGTAAAAAATAAACTGTGATACTCTGTGGCGACCCCTAATGGGAGCAGCCGGAATCTTCCCTAAATTTTTATGATGCAATGTTTTTTAAATGCTAATTTTGATCATCTGTGTCTTTTATCATGTACCAAGTACACTTTGTATGTTTTATGTAACAAGCTTTTATTCGACTAAAAAAAATACACCAAAAGTAAAATAATGACATTTCCATTAACCTGATAAAATAGCCACTTATCAGGCAACAAGTACCAAACATTTGAATCGTTCATCATCCAGGGAAAAGGGGAAACACTTTATAAGATTTGTTGTCTGAATGATTTGCTGTGCTTTGTCCAGTTTAAACTGCATCTGTAGATTTAGCGATGACGAGCCGGTTAAACGTAACGTCACAAAAACATGGGTACAGAAAATCAGGAGTAGGTTCATTTGCACTGGATTAATTAATTACCTATCGTAACTCAAATCCATTTCAAATCATATATATTTATATATATTTTTTGTTTATTACACGTTTGCTGTGACTGTTGTCAGCCGTAACCTGGATGTTCTTATTATCAGTGTAAGATTTTAAAAGTTTCAGCTTCAGTTTTGCAACTATTAGCTGTAGGTGCTGTGGACGCTGGAGGTGATGATGGGTGTCCACAAACTATTGACCGGTACTCTTAAGTTCGTTCAGACCTTGTATGTTAAACATTATAATATCAAAAAGAAAGGAAAAAATATTTTACTTTTTACAGTTTGTGTGAATTTTAGCCTCATTTGTTTATCAGTGATGGGATTTAAAAACTCTTTATGTAGATATTTGAAAGTGCGTTTAACAAAGAGATTCACAGGATTTTAGCAGTGAAGGTATTTTTCATGACAGCCCAGAAGACACCAGTCATGTTTTCTCCTGTAAAATGCACCAGCGCTTCATATCGGTATTCAAAAGATGCTACGGTACATCACAATCTGACATCCTAAATAACTGGCTGATGCTCTGATGCACAGAGGACGTCATCCATGAGTCTGTTTCTGCACATACATACAGAAACTCTCTTATATCGTCGCTGCCCGTTGAAAAACGTGTATCTAAAAAAAAACCCAGAACTTTTCAAGCGTCGCAAAGAACTGGTTTTGATTGACAGCTGTAGCAACCAATAGAGAAACGCATTACAGAGATTTTATTATCTTTTCATTTGCCAATTTAGATTTTTGCTTTAATTGCAAGATCAAGGAGACTATTTTTTTTAAATCCCTGTGCTTTTACACACTTAGGAATTATTCCTCCAGCATTGCACACACGTGCCCAGCAAGATGGGCTTCCCTAGCCACAGCGCCCGTGGAGCAGTTAAAGATTCGATGCCTTACTCAAGGGCATTTCAGTCATGACCTGTCGACTCTCGGGATCGATCCCAGTTCTCTAAACACCAGGACATTGTGGACTATCTATCAACCCACAATCGAACATGCTAAACATATGCGTGAGAGACGGTGTTTACCATCGGGCAGCCAATTATCCATCCTGACCGAAGCTTGTTTAGCAAAACGCCAGTGGATTAAAAAAAACCTGTGCCGAGAAACACTTCCTCCCTTCGTTGATCCCTTCATTGGGTTCGACTCGCAAATCTCAAAGCACCAAAAGAACGTCCAGAGTTCTAGGGTTCGGTCGGCGTTTTGCTTCGCTGGTATTGCTCCAGTTCTTTTTTCTTCTTCATGGCCATCTGCAGCTGCTGTTTGATGATCTGAATGTGCGTCTCCAGGTCCGTCAGCTCTTGCACCAGCGGACTGTGCGCCAGTCCCAGCAGGTCCGTTTTGCCGTTGGACTGCACAGGAAGCTGTCTCTTCAGCTGAGCAGGAGATGGTACGAGGGGAATCTCTTTACAATGTAAACACTCCATGTTGTTCGGCTGCTCCTCCTGGATGGACGGCGAGTGCTGAGAGCAGACCGAGTTATCACAGCTATTCCACACGGCCTGCTGGTTATTTCCAATGTTGCATCTTTGTGCGATAAAGAAAATAGATGCTTTAATTTAAAGGTGAATCTGGTGCAAAATGTAGATGACTATCTGGTTCATGCAAAAATCCTCAACAATATATATATATATATATGTCATTTCTTTTTCCAGATCTCTTCTAAGCTCCTGGATTTAATTACCAGGTTTTAATTACCAGCTAGTTTAAGTCTCGATCTCTTTAATACTGATCGTTTTACTACCTCTTGTTGTGATTGTAGCGGGTTCGAGTCCATGTTAAGGTCTGTGTGCATTTTATCATGATAGAAAAGATAATTGCTAAACCACAATAACACACATCATCAGTGATTTTTGCACAAAAAGTCGTGCAAAAGACGTCAGGAATCAGTGTTTATGAGGTCGAATGGAATTTATGGAAAACGTAGAGCGAATAAAACCACAAAAATGACTACTTATCATTTTATAAATCATCTTTCAGTTGTACGAGCGATTATTTATCGTAATCAAGTCAAATCGTGTCATTTAGACGTTTTTTCTCTCCGTTTACTTTGACGCTCTTTATGTTAGAATTTAGCCGCGGTTTGATAAACGAGGTCACAAATAGTTTGATGTGGGTGCATGCAGTAATGGAGATCTGTTAGTGTCGTAACGGCTCTTTACCTTTTCTCTGGCTTTGCTACAGTGGATAATTTATCTTCATTGAACGTCGGGTTAAGTGCTCGATGCAGCCGCTGACAGAACCGAAACAAAATAGAATCTCATCGTTACCTCGTAATGATTTCACCTATAACAATTATACAGTCAGAAATAAGCTGATCTTTTAACAAGCTTCACAAATCTGAGTCAATATACAACTAATGATAATAAAAGTCAAATAATACACATAAAAATAAGCACACGTGTGCAGGTACATAAATATATGGACACCAGATCATGAGCTTAAAAGAATCCTGTTCCTAAATGACATTTCTAAGAATGGTGAATCAACCGGCGCTTAATGCCATGTAGGGTCACGGTGGGACAAACACCGGGCCAATACACTGAACACCTGAACAGGGTGCCGGTGTGTTTCAGGGTACACACACACACAAGCACACACAAAGAAAGAGGAGAATTTCTGATTCTCTAATTAACTGACTGCATGTCTATGGCCTGTTGTATAGGAAACCCGACCAACCGGAGGAAACCCTCACTGACACAGGGAGAACATGCAAACTTCACACAGATTTCAAACTAAACTGTTTAAAAACAGTGTTTAGCACACACGGGCATAACCAAGCTGAAACATTAAAGAACCTTTAAGATAACATTTTACATCCATCATATAGTGGATTTATTACACACCTGTAAGCGTCGCTTTGACTGAAGCATTAATAATACAACATATGTATAAAATATGAATAAATAACCTTTACCTGACTCGTATGGAGCCAGTAATGTGGCTTGTTCTGCAGTTTGGGTATCACCCAGCGATGGACCACGTGTTCAGCGACGGTGGTGAGGAGAGACAACGCGACTCCTATACACAGCATGACGAATAACCCTGAGAAGTGTTTAATCCCCATCTGTAAAGTCTGAACAGCAGAAATAATCCAAATCATTTCATCCCGAAATCATTTCACCAGCAAGTCTTCAATAAATGATGATTTAAAGCAGGGGTCAGCAACCTTTTTGAAACTGAGAGCTACTTTTTGGGTACAAACTAATGTGAAGAGCTTCCAGTTTAATACACACTTGTGACATCACACATTTATAACCTTTAATGACATGTTACTATTAATAATGATGATATTCATCTATGTGAAGATGCTGATCATGTCAATGATTTCTCACAATCATTTAACAAGGTAGGAAACAAATAAATATCAATATGCTAAATCTGCAGCTATTTTTAGAACAGGCCCACGGGCACCACGTTGGTGATCCCTGATGTCGAGTAATGATGAGACACAGAACAGCTTGAATTAATGTGTCACATTTATTGTATTACCTCCGTAACAGCGAAACTTCGTTTCCCACAAGGCACCACTTTGTACCACTTGTCATGCAGCATGTCCATGAAGCCGTCCGACTTGTACTGACTGACCAGCTCAGAGATATTTGAGGTCAAAGCGGAGTTCTGTTTCAGGCCAATGCCGTAGCCTTGAAAAGAAAAGACCACAAATACACGAATGAAATAAATGCAATACACCGAGGCAGGAATCAAATCTAAATAAATAAATAAATAAATAAATAATAAATGCTATTGATTAATGAAACTCTTCATATTCTTTAGATATGCCGTCATAGTTCGATGGTTCTTTACCAAATGTACTTGCCTTCGATAGCAAAAGGTTTTCCCACAGTAAGAGTTTTGCAGTCAGCATCAATGGAGACTTCGTAGTCTAAGAGAGCTTTATCCATGATAAATGCATCTAATTTCTGAGGATCAGCTCTGGAAAAAAAGAAAAGATGTTAACAAATAGCTTCAGGAGTGGACAACAGCACGTGACGAATGTCTCTAATCTGTCTTTCAAAAAATTAAATGTATTATGTTATAAATTATTTATAAATCAATGTCGGGCCACTTGAAATACGAACTGTACAGCACAGACGTCTTACACACACGGGAAAAGAAAATACAACTATTTACTAATACTATTTACAACCGGGATCCTTCCGAATACTAGCAAGGCATCTTTAATACTAGTAAACAGAACCAACACTAGACAAAAGATGTGGTTAATGCTGTCGCCTTTCAGCAGGAAGTCCTGGGTTCGATTCCTGATTAAGAAGATCTGGGGATTTCTGTGGAGAGTTTGCATTGAGACATGCAGTAAGGTTAATTGGAGATATTGTGATTGCCATGAGTGTGTGTGTGTGTGTGTGTGTGTGTGTGTGTGTGTGTGTGTGTGTGTGTGTGTGTGTGTACGTTTCTGTACGTGCAACAGACTCTTTAGAGTATTCGTCCATCGTGACCCTAAATAAGGTTAAACGTCGGGTGGTAAATGTAGATAATGGATGGATGGATAAATTATGACGTCTTTTGTGTATTTGGAATCAGTTTTGAAAAGGAAAAAGCGAAATAGTATGATAAAATCTATACTAATAATATTTATATAACAACAACATAGACAGACAGACAGATCGATGGACGGTTTGGTCATAAACAAGGTCTTGTCCTGTATCTTTCTAATAGAAAACAGACAGGTAGAATATATTTTATGTGTGATACAAATACATAAACATGTATAAAACTAACTTGAGGTGGTTTATTCCGTCGGGGGTTGTGGGTGCGTTATATCGCCTCATGTATTCATGCATCTCCGGAAAGCTTTTTTTCACATAATCCTCGGCGCTGCTCTCACGAACGGTCCCGAACCTGAATCCTTGCGATGGGTGATGAAGCTTAGAAAAGAAACAATTCAGATTAACATGGAAATGATTCTGATATCGAATGGGTTCTGCAGCAAAGTGCTTAGAACCTGTAAAGAGAAACTCACCTTGGGATCGTGTATACCTGAAAGCTGCTCGTACGTCTTCTCCCCAACCATCACGGCAGCCAGATTGGCCGTATAGGTGGACAGACAAAAGAGACAGAAAATAGCCCAGAGGTTCATGAGGAAGCGTCCCGTCCAGCACTTGGGCGGCTTGATGGCCGCCGGCCTTCCGAACAAGATGGCGTAACAGACGTTAAGTGCCGAGGAGAAGGAGAAGACCTTTTCCCTGTTCCTCCCTTTGGGTGTCATCCCAAACGGACTCTTCCACTCATACAGGGTGAGGAAGACGGCCGTGACGTGGAGGGATGCAAAAATCCCCAGCCACATGCTCCAGTGCAGGGGCCACATGAACGCCCCGATGGGTGCTGCTGTGTCTCGAGTCCTGACCAGGATGCCCAAACTGGTGGAGAAGAAAGGGCTGGTGAAGTCGATCATCTGACTGCGGGCGGAGTTTATACTGAAAGACGTGACGGCGAGTTGCGCCGCCCCGCTGAGCAGGTCGCCAACCAGGCCTGTCCAGCGCCCGTTCTTGTAGGCGCCGTACTTCCCATCGCCCACGATGTAGAGATCAAAATCGAAGCCCAAGTCTTCTGCAAGTTTCTCCAGCAGGTCGATGCAGTATCCGTAGCAGCACTTTTTCAACTCAGTGGGCACGGTGTTGTTACCCGACTGTAGACCCTGGAAGAGGGCATCAAGCAGCGCCGTGTCATTGCTCAGCGGGTCCAGGCACAGCTGTCCGGCCGGGCACTGGCCATCCTCGTCTACCTCACGAGTGAACACGAATGGGTGCTCCACCAGCGTCACGACTCGTAAGTGCATTCGTGACGAATGCCTCCAATCGCTGCCCGGGTACGAATGTCTTTTGTTTGGCCAGACGCTGTAATCCATCATCACTCTACCCTGCTTCCAGCTCCCGAGTCGCGTCCATGTTGGATTCCCTAACGGGTCGTGCTGCAAGTTCCAAATGAAGTGATGACTTTCAGACACGATGCTGGATCCATCCTGAACATGAATGTAGCCACTCAGACCATCGAACGAGGTGTTGGCCATAAACCTGCAGAAAAAAGCGTGCCATTTAAAAAAGGATAAAAATAATAAATGCAAATAAAAAAAAAATAAAAACAGGCAGTTCGGTTTCATTTTAAATTCTCTTAAATCTTACTGCCTTCAATATTACATGAAAAAATTTTACGCAGTTATTTAATTATATGTATTTGTAAATAATTGTAAATAATATATATATATATATTTATATATTTAATAATTAAAATAATAGATTTTTTAAATAGAATGTATTATATAATATATCGGCCCGGCTCACTTGGGGATGGAACCCAGGACCTTCTTGTTCCGAGACGTTGTAAATAGGTGGTCATAGTCGGACCCCATTCTGTATGACCCCCCGGAGCCGACAGGGCCAAACAGTAGCTGCATGGCAGAGCTGGGATTCGAACCCTCAACCCTCCAGCTTTTGTTTTAAATCAGATCTCCGAATGTTCCTTTGAGACCATTTTCTCACTCCAATGTCACTCCGTTTATCTGACACTGGTCCAGTTTGAGAGGTATTTCTGAGGATTTTTTCTTCTTCTTTTATCGATGTAAACACGCCAACTGACGTCCACTGTCACACGAAAACTCGGCCCCTCAGTTTCCCTGCCAGACGTCTCTCCAATTATTCTAATAACACTGTCTATATAACAGTTTGTGTTCTCTCTTCTCTCGGCTCGCTCAGGAACGGACGGTTTTAAAAAATCCATCAAGTGTTTTTACTCGTTACATGCCGAGTGTAATCTTCACTTCCTCACGATAGACGTCGGAATACCGATATGACACAGAAAATGCAAATTGTTGGAAAAACACACTTTCGATTCTGCATGGCCGCGTTACAAAAAAAAACCACTGCAGAAATAAATCATCTACAGCAAAACATCTGTTTAAAAACTTACTAAAATTCTACAGTGATTAATTCTAAACCATTAAATCATTCGATTATAATTGGGTTTCTTTGGTATCTGTTCTTGTAGCTGAAAAGATCACATCAAGGTCACTAGAATTTAGTAGCCTTTGATCTTTTAGAATATAATCTACATTCCCTTTTTGAATTCTATGGATCCAAATACATTAAATGATGCAAACAGTGAAAAACATTCCAGATGTTTGGCTATATAACAGGTACCTGGCCAGATATCTTCCCGAGGTGAAATTCTTTTCCTCGATCGCCATGCAGTTTGTGATGCCCGGGATGAGAGCCAGCTCTGGAGAAACGACGGCAGCCGACCCGACCGCCCTGGTAATAAACTCCAAAGAGTCATGAATATAATCATCCAGAGAATGCTGCCTCATCCGGCCGTGTGCCACCAGACCCATCGGCAAGCCTTCGGTCCTTAACTCCTCCACGTTCTGTGAGTCTCCTAAAATCCAGTGGTAGTCCAGGAGTGTTAACCCAAACTTCGCAGAGAGAGTGAAAATTTTCCTTACGTCCCGGATGTCACACCCGAACGTCACGACGGTGGAAGATAGTTCCTTGATTGAATCCAGATTGGCCTGCAGGGACGACTGGAAGTCACTTTTGGTGCTGCTGTTGGTGGAGATGTTGACGACGGGTCCGAGGTGAAATTTGGAGTCGTTCCGGAGCAGGAAGACGAATCGGGAAATATTCCGTCTCTGGCACATCAGCAAGCTCACGTCGTACCAGTTATTAATAGAGAGGAGGGAGAAGATTAAATTGGCCTGAGGAGTCGGGGGGTTCTGCATGGCCATCTGGAAATGGAGCGAGTTCTGTTGGGTGCAAATGAGAAAAGAAAACTGTTAAAGATCAGACTCAGAAACGACAACGTCTGATGCACGACCTCCGACTGCCAGCAGCAGCGTGTTGGATTCATCTACACAAGCCACTTTTTATTCTGCTGTCGGCTGGAGGTCGAGGGTCATCAGTACATCATGTGACATTACACATGACGTCTCCGGCGTGTCTAAAAAGATTGAACTTACGATGCTGGAACTTTAAGAAGATTTAAGATACAACGTTTTCTAACAAGGCGTAAAGAAGAATTTCTTCTATCTTTTTGCTTTCAGTTACAACATGAATAAGTTCTTACGTACAAACTAAGTTCTACAAATGTGTAGAAAGTCGACACCCTCTAGTGTTGTGGCAGGGGAATGAAAATGACTCTCGTATGAATCAACTTTAAGCTCCGATCGCTTGAAAATCGTTCTCGGTTGTATTTGTAAGTCACTTTGGACGAAGGACATCTGCTAAATGCTAAAAATGTAAAGTGCAAATGAAAACGTTCTTTCAGTCGTCGGGTCATTATGAGTTCCACCTCACTGATCCTGTCTGCTACTGGACTGTAATCATCAGTGACAGCTTTCACACAGCCTCTGCATTTCTGAAGAGCTAAATCGTTCAGAATGAGATTTTAGCTCCGAGCGTCGAGCTTGTATTAAAACATTCAGAACGTAAACAGTCACCGTGATCGATTTACCATTCAACGTGCGTTCGACAAACTCATGGGACGATGAGAACCTCCGAACCGCGCTCGGCTTAATCAGGACTTACCGAGTTATGTTTGTCTCTGAAATGCACGTTTGATTCCCCCCCCCCCAAAAAAAAAAAAAAAAAAAGAAAAAAAAAGAAAAAGGTTTTTAAAGAAATTTTCATCTTTATCCAAAGTGACTTACATTACAGATGCAGTGCACAATCTGATCGAGTGGAGGTTAAAGGCCTCGATCAAGGGGCCCGACAGCCTGTCAGTGATGAGCTGAACCAGTGATTCTGTGATTACCAGTCTGAATCAATTCCCACAGGAAAAACTGTCAAATAACAAATACATGGTCCTCTATTGATTTATCTACCTACCCAACCAACCTCCCACTCACCCACTTACCCAACCACCTACCTAACTACCTACCTACCTACCCAATGAAACCACCCGCCTACCTACCTACCTACCTACCTACCCACCTACCCACCCACCCACCGACCGACCGACCGACCGACCGACCGACCGATCTACCTACCTAAACACCCACTCATCCATTCATATCTACCAACTTACCCACCTACCTACCAACCTCCCACTCACCCACCTACCCAACCACCTACCTACCCACCCACCTACCTACCTACTTACCCACCTACCTCCCAACCTCCCAATCCAACTACCTACCAACCTACCTACCTACCTACCTACCTCACACCCCGTCAATACCATCCTGTCTTCAACACACACACCATCTGAATCATACCCATTCTTAAACACACCTCTATTTCGATCAGGTCATTCACCATGTTTGCTGTCGACCGCTGAACGCTGAGATTCTCAGAATATAACCTGCGACCACGACATGTGAATACTGAGCTACCTGACCAGAAGATGGAGCTCAATTCAAGTGGTCAGATGGTGCAGCGCCAAGTCTGAGGCAGACACGCACGCACACACACACACGCACGCACGCACACACATTTGCAATATATATATAATTAACCTTACTGCATGCCTTTGGACTGTGGGAGGAAACCGAAGTACCTAGCGAGGAAACTCTACACTATGGGGAAAGGGGATAGTGGATGGAAGAATGGACAAATGGATGGATGAATAGATAGAAGAATGGATAGGTGGATAGATGGATGAATGGATAGAAGAATGGATAGATGGATAGATGGATGAATGGATAGAAGAATTAATGAATGGATAGATGGATAGTTGGATGGATAGAAGAATGGATGGATGGATGAATAGATAGAAGAATGGATGGATGGATAGTTGGATGGATGGAAGAATGGATGGATGGATAGAAGAACGGATAGTTGGATGAATAGATAGAAGAATGGTTAAATGGATGAATGAATGGATGGATGGATGAATGGATAGAAGAATTAATGGATGGATAGATGGATAGTTGGATGGATAGAAGAATGGATGGATGGATGAATAGATAGAAGAATGGTTGGGTGGATGGATGGATGGATGGATGGATGATTTGACCCAAACATTCACTAGATAAGACAGTAATGCAGATTTGAAAGATTCGTACCCGACTTCTGCGTCTGAACTGTTTCTGGACGACGCTGATGACCGGAAGATGAAAGGATGAGGAGATGAATTCCAACTTCACCAACTCGTCTCGATTCTGTGGAAACGCCACGATGGCAGAGACGCCTTGGACGATCACCGTGTGGCACAGACTGTGGAGGAACGATACCGGGTCCGAGCAGACAGGTGGAGGCGTGGAGGAGTAAGAAAAAGCAGGTAACTCTCCCAGTCCCGTCTCTACAGCCGTCACGATCTCCAGAGACAGGTTGTACGGGAGAACATTGGGAAGTCGGTTCATCCTTTCGGCTGCCAGAAGGATCGCGTCTCGGGGCGTGAACGCGTTTTCGGGCTGCACTTGTTTCAGCGCGTTTTTACTTTTGGAGCTTTTTGCTTGGTTCGACACTTTTGTTCTGCTTCCCCGGGCAGGTTTCACGACCGATACGACCGACTCGTGGTCGTCGTGGCCCGTTTCCCGGTCGTTGTAGCATTCCCAGTCGAGTTCTGTAATCCCCAGGAAGCTTGGGATGAAAGTCCGGGGCTGGAGCTGGACAGCCCCGAGTCTCACCGTGTGCCCGATCCGCTTTAGGATCTGACATGGCTGCGGGTGCGCAAAAAGCAGCACAAAAACGTCTGGTGCTAAAAAGCAGAGGAGCGTCAACCTGCCCAGTGCGAGCCAAATCCAAGACCCTGGCATCCCTTCAATCCAGCCTGGGGTTCCCGACGCGTCTGGAAAGAGGACGCAGTCCGTGTCCGCGTAAGCGCTCCCGTCTCCTGACGCGCACCGAGCGCCGGCTGCCCGCCTCTTCCCACGACGATGCCCAGCACAAAGCAAAGTTTCTCACCGTGCCACGGGCAAAATCCCGAGTGACCGAGAAATCCGCCTCTATACAGCAGCTTTTCATTTCCAGAGAAGTTTAAATCAACAGACAAATGTCATAAAAAAAATAAAAAACGCTACATCGAATTGGAAAATTAAAGACGCTAATCCGGGGTGGTTTTTACGCGTTCCAGAAACGCGCTACACTATCTGGTGGTGTGTGATGTGACCGTGTAGGATACTGATTAGGCTACCTACATCTCCAGGGTAGATGCACCATCACTCATTTCTGTAAAAAAAACCCCAAACACTTTTATATTATTATTTATATAAGTTCATCTTCACAATTATCAGCATCCGTGGTACAAAAAAGCTTCATTGCAGAACGTCAAGTGTATTTAAATGATCAATTTCACACACACGATCCTCTTAGGTGTATTTAAGCACAAGAAATAAACAAGTGTAACTCCTAACTATAAAGAACTATAATAAAAATAAAAGATCAGGTGCCGTTCCCGTGCGCGTCTTGCACCAGGTCGTGTGTGTTTTTGGCACCCCGGCGCTGCTCATCCAGACTCAGGAGGCGCACAAACCTTCCAATTAAACTTCTTATTTCCACACCGAGTTGATCCTGGAGTCTGCACGAGCCAAACCCTCCGTTACTAATGCGCCAATAGATCATTACGCACCGGGCCGACACGCTACAGGCATGTATCCATCCAAATGTCGCATTCAATCCAGACTCCAAGTCTCCATCAGCATTCCCATGAGCGCACTGCAGGCCAAGGGTGGGGGTTGGGGGTTGGGTTGGGTGTGCGGTGGTAGTGGTGGGGTGTGTGAAAAGAATAAATAAACAGGTCGCGTTCATAGCTTCATACATGACTTATATATAAAGCCAGCGTGCGCACATTTTTACACACAGGAATGAATCCTCTGCATTAATCTAACCCAATCCGTGCCGTGAAACACACATTAACACACACTAGTGAACACAAACTAGAGGGCAGCAGTGAGCACACGTGCCAGGAGCGGTGGGCATCCCTGTTGTTAGATGCTTTGCTCAAGGACACTTCAGTCGTGACCTGTCAGATTTGGATTCGGGAATCAAACCGTCACCTTTCTGATCATAAGCCACTAGGCAACTGTTGCCTTGTATTAATAACACACTGTGTTGCGCATTAACGCGGGATTAATTTTGAGGCAGACGTTGACTGGTGGTTAAAAAATCGGGCTTGTGATCGGAAGGTTGTCGGTTCCATTACAGGAGTCAACACCAACAGGTCAAGATTGAAGTTCTTTTAAGAGAGGCACTGAACTCCCCGAACTTCTACCCGGGTTCCGTGGCTAGAATAGGGCTGCCCTCCGCTCCGGGTGCATGTGCTCCCTGCTGCCTCCCCCCTCCAGTGTGTGTAAATGTGTGTTGTTACAGCACAATGTGTTTGTTGGAGATCTCATTTGAAAGCTTCGAGCTTCATAGTGTCAATGCATTCTTATGAAACCTGTTTGTGTGAATTTGTGCGGCTTCAGTGGAGAAAATAACACATTTATTATTACGGCTTTTTATCAACCTTGCCTCAGCACACACGGTCATGTAAAAGCAAAGAAATTTCCCTTACTTATGCTAATCGATGGGACATTTTTCAGCGTGCAGTCTGAGGAAACGTCAGTGTCGTGCTTTATCAGTGAAGTGGTCCCGTTTCCATTACTGACCTCCTGGCCTGGACCGACAGCCCATCGCCATAAATCGTAGGTTCTGATTTTACAGCACTCAGCACGTTTTCTTCTTCTTCCCCTTTTCCTGATTCGTTGATATCTTTCGGGGAATCAACACTGAAATGCTCCAGACGTCCGGCGCCGAAAGTGGGCCAGTAATTTCATGCAGTGATAGAGACGAGCAACCCAGACAGTCAGTCGAAAGATGGTGATAAACATGTTGATAATGATTCAGGAGGATGGAAATTCGCTGGCTGAGAGGGATTCATATGTTTGCCTATCTCGAGCTGAAACAGCCCACACACATTTGAGAAGGCTTAAGAAGATGTGTGTGTGTGTGTGTGTGTGTGTGTGTGTACTCTAAACATAGTGCATAGTATCTAACTCTGCATAAGAAAACAAACAAAGAAATGAAAACACACGATTTAGACAATCTGTTGACCTCACACTTGAAATAAATCCTCACACCCAACAACAAATTGGTTTTTTTTTTTTACTGCGTCCTCGATTCTCAAATATTTTTTAGATTATTCAGCATGGGCCCTGAATACCTGGATCGGCATGCAAGTGCTCAAGGCCGACCCAAATCTCTGCGCTTATAACTATCGCGTCACTGTTTGTATTAGTAGCTTCCGTTCACATAACACAAAAATACGAAACCCATAAAGAACGCGACCATTTATGGTTACAAAACTGGTCCACGTGTGCCAGAAGATGCCAGAATTTGTTATTTGTGAAGCTGTTAATTTTTACACACACACACACACACACACACACACACACACACACACACACACACACACACACACACACACACACAC